>LPNX010059197.1:314695-388484 GCA_001517045.1 Pseudotsuga menziesii
GTCAGACTCAGAGATGGTAAGAATAGCCTTGAAGGGCTTTACCAAGAGATGGGATGTTTTTTCAAGTGCATAGTTGGCAGAGAGAAGCTTCCAAATTGGTCAAGACTTTGGGATGATTTCACCCAAGAGGAGATTCGAGAGGGAGCTTTGGGTGGGCAAGTCAGTGAGGAGATGGAGCAAAATGTTGCTCTTGCAACCAAATCCAAGAACAAGAAGAAGAAAGATCTAAGTCAAATCAAATGCTATCATTGTGGCTAATTGGGACACTATGCCACAAAACGTCCTGAGAAAAAGATTGGAAAGATTGAAAGAGATGTGGCAACATCTGCAGTTGTAGAAGAATTTGCCACAAAGTTTGTGCAAGAGTTTTCTCTTGTCTCAATTGATTCCAGTATAGGGAGTTCTACCTTTGAGCATGTTTGGGTTGTTGACAGCGGTGCAACCAAAGATATTACTGGAGTTTATAACTCTTTTCAAATGATCACAATGTTGGGGTCAAGACACTTCATTCAAACAGATATTGATAGTCCTTAGATTGCTATTGAAGGGGTTGGAATAGTTAGGTCCCAACTGGACCTTAAAGAGATCCTGGAAATACATGGAGTACTATTTGAATTTGGGATGAGAGTGAGCAAACTCTCAGTTTCATCCTTTGAGGATGACGACTATGGGATGATGTCAAGGTCTGGTCATATCTTCTTGTATCGGAGAGATGAACCAGTTGGTACCATCATCTTATTGGGAGATCGCAGGGACAAATTATATGTCTTGAGAGGGCATGTTGTACGACTAGGAGCAGGAGCAGGAGCAGGAGGATGGCTATCTGAGTTAGAGGATGATGATACTGCATTTGATAGAGATGAGGAGAGTGACACTCTCTTGAGCACTGGCAGGAGACTCGGCCAGTCAAGTGATTGTGCAGTTGAGCAGGATGATGGGACTCAGCTTGAGTCTCAGGCGTCAGAGTTTCATTTCGAGATAGAGCATTTGTTTCCAAGGATGATTCTAGAGCAGGAGAGAGCTGTTGCAGGAGTCCAAGATGGAGATAGTGCTGCGGACCTTCCTAGTTAGGAGGGAGTGTTGAAAACATAACTCTGAAGTTCCTCCCATGTTTTTGGTGTGGGTGTGATGAGAGGACTAATTTTTTTGTCATTATGTATTTATGTAACAATGTGACGTTTATGTAAATAAAGTGAATGTGTTTTTATACTTTAGAAAAGTGGGTCTCACTTAAAAATGTATTTAATAATTAAAGTGTTTAATTATTAAAATTGAGATAAGTTGTAGACCCTTGATTTTGTAAAAGATCTTCAACCCTAAATTAGGTAGTTATTGAAGATAGGTACAAAATTTAAGTATAAAAACAATGAGAAAGGACAAATCAGTACACTCACCATTAATGAGGAAAGAGAGAAATTGAAGACAAAAGAAGAGAGAGAAAACCCTTGGCACGATTTCCAATGCAAGTGACAGCATTTAATGCAAAATTGGAGCAGCACTAATGGCAGTCTGAAGCAATCTGTACAGCCACGTGTGGGCACATTTCTTGAGGCAAAAAAGTACATAAAAGACTAACAGGTCGTACATCATTAATTGTAGGCAATGGCACGAATTGCGAGGCAGCAAAAAGGTACAAAACTGACAAATCCGTACAGCCACATGTGTGACAGAAAAGTACAGACCGTACCTACACGTGTGAAGGTACAACAGGAACGTTTTTCGATGTATTTTCATGTAGAAGGTGTTTTGAAAATATTAAGAATAATTTTTCTAAGTTGTTAGAAAATTTTCTGAGATTTTCTTCTTTAATGAAAATTTTCTTTCTAGGGTTTTCCCCAAGCAGTGGTGTTTTGCCCGGTAATTAGACCAAAATTTATTGTGTTCATCTGCTTAAAGAATGTTTCAGTAGCTGACAGAAATTTTGAAGTTCATTTCAGCAAGGTGGTTTTACTTTCAAAATTTAAAGTTAAAACCCTAGTGTCTGCAAATGTTTGACAGAATGTATAAATGAGCAATTTCATTTTTAAGTCGGATTTTCTTCAGAGTTACCTCCATATAAGAAGTCAATAGTGTAAATGGGTGTATTGGACAAAATCTAGAGCAAATGGTTCAGTTGTTAAATATAAAGGTAGGTTAATTGCAAAAGAATATGCACAACAAGAAAGCATAGATTATAAAAAAACTTTAGCTCCTACAAAAAGCAAAGTCCATAAGTATTAGAATGTTGTTGGCATCTACAGCACAGTTTGGGTGGCAGGGTCAGCAAATGGATGCTAAAAGTGGATCTTTTAATGGAGATTCGAAAGAGGCTTTATATGAACCAGCCACCACCCTCTCCCCTTCTGCCCCTCCCAACCAAAGCATGATCCCAAAAAATTAACCAATATCTTTGATCAAATGGATTTAAAGGAGGCAATTCAAATTCCAATTTAGATAGTAAGGTAGAAGGAGAAATTTGTGTGATGGTGGCATATGATGATTTGATACTCACACATGATGATACTAAGTTGATTGATGAAAAAGACAAAATTTGAAAAGCATTTGATATAAAAGATTTGTTAGATTTTTATCAAATTAGACAGTATTATCTTAGGATCTTATCTAAGAGAATAACATGCACAGCAATCAATCACAAGAGACAATAGATGCAAAGATTTTCCTCGGGGAAACCATAAAGGAGAAAACCCCGCAACTTCCTCAGAGATAGAATAGGCACCAATAGCAGCAGTAAAACCCAAAGACAATAAGATGATCTCTGACAGTTGTTCTCTCTCTCATCCCAGCTCCTTCTCTCTCACTCATGCACTACAACTGAGTGTGAGTGACTGTGTGATAAATAGAGAGGCTCATTTTCTATTTATACTAATTCCTGACTTGACAATAACTTACCAAGGCCGACTTCTCTAGAAGAGTCTAATAACCCTAGTGCCCCATAACTATGGGGACTTTAACCCTTGAACAATAAGGAGGGTTACCCTCTGTGACTTTACATGACTTGTTTACATTATTGATTCTCCCGATAGGAAATCGGGGTATGACATGACTCAATTACATTACAAATACTTTTCGATAGGAACATTGGGGTACAATACATAAAATATACAAGTGAATACATACCAAAGTTACAAATACATCAACACTCCCTCTTAACTAGGAAGGTATTCTCTTGACACAATTCATCAGTACAAGTCTTCTTCTCTGGATCAAATCTGGATCATCATCAATGTTGGATCATCACTGGATCATCATTGATCTCATCAAAGCTGGATCATCACTAGATCATCATCAAAGTTGGATCATCACTAGCTCATCACTGGATCATCATCATCACTGCTTTCGCTATCTCGATCAACTGGTGCTATCTCTCAATTCTTACTCGTCATAGGAAATTCTACAGAGCCATCCCTTTTTCATGCTGGTTGTAGGCCTAGCCTCCAGGTAGGTCTTCTTCAGCGCTTATATCTGACCCTAGTCAAAAAGGCCCGCCCAGCACTTACATCTGACCATGAGAGGAACACATCCACCACCATGTCAGAAAGGCACGCCTAACACTCACATCTGACTCAATCAAAAAGGCCCCACACTCACATCTGACCATGGGAGGCCCAGCCTGCCACCATGTCAGAAAGGCTCGTCCAACACTTACATCTGACCTAGTCAGAAAGGCCCATCACTCACATCTGACCATGGGAGGCCCAGCCTACCACCATGTCGGAAAGGCTCAGCACTTATATCCAATCATGGGAGGCCTAGCCTCCGACCATGTCGAAAAGGCTCAGCATTTATATCAAACCATAGGAGGCCCAGCCTACCACCATGTCGGAAAGGCTCAGCACTTATATCTGACCCAGACAGAAAGGCTCTGCACTTACATCTAACCCAGTCAGAATGGATTTGCACTTACATCTAAGCATGGGAGGCCCAGCCTGCCGCCATGTCAGAATGGCCCTACACTTACATCTGACCATGGAAGGAACCAATCCTACCATGTCAGAAAGGCTCTCGAACTCATCACCTCCTATTGGAGGGAACCTCGATCTGGAGAACACCAATCTTCTCCCTGAAGTACTCAAACTTCACTCTGGCCAATGGTTTGGTCAACACATCAACTATCTGTTCGTCCGTCGCAACATACCGGAGCTTCATTGCTACTCCCCTCTGCACCATATTCCTGATATAGTGGTACTTGATCTCGATATGCTTCGACTTGTCATGGAACACTGGGTTCTCCAACAACTTCACACAACTCTGGTTGTCGCAATATATACAAGTAGCATCTAACTGGAGATCAAACAAATCAGACAATAGCTTCTTCATCCATACTGCCTCACAACTAGCCGAACAAGCTGCGACATACTCTGCTTCAGCTGTACTCAGTGCCACACAAGACTGTTTCCTGCTAAACCAAGAGATCACACTTGATCCCATACTGAAGCAGCACCCTGAAGTGCTCTTCCTATCGATGACACTGCCTGCCCAATCTGAATCAACATAACCTTCCACGTTAATCTTCTGATCCGCCTTATACTTGAGCCCATAATCAACTGTACCCTTCAGGTACCTCAGAATACGCTTTGCAGCAATCAGGTGAACATGTCTCTGATCTGTCAGGAACTGGCTCAATGTGTTCACGTCAAAGCAGATATCTGGTCTTGTATTCGTCGGATACATCAAGGACCCAATCATCTAACGATACATCGTAGTATCAACCATCTCTGATGAAGCATCACTCAATAGCTTCAGGTTCGAAGCCATAGGAGTGGTCATGGTCTTGCAGTCCATCATCTCGAACCTCTTCAGGATCTCTACTGCATACTTCCCTTGTCTTAGGGAGATTCCATCTGTACTCTGCCACACCTCCATGCCTAGAAAGTAGTGCATCATACCCAAGTCCTTCATCTCGAACTCGATAGCAAGCTTCATCTTCGTATCAGCACTCAACCCATCCACACCTGTTACAAACAGATCATCTACCTACAGTAGGACTATCACTGGGTTCCCTTCTTCAACCTTGTAGTAAAGGTCGGAATCTGCTTTACTCTTAGTAAAGCCCAAACTGAATAGGAAGCTATCAATTCTGTCGTACCATGTCTTGGGTGCTTGTTTCAAACTGTACAGGGATTTTTTTCAATTTACACACATGAGTCTCCCTATCATGTATCTCAAAACCGAGTGGTTGCTCCACATACACTTCCTCTTCCACTACACCATTCAAGAAAGCAGTCTTGACATCCATCTGGAGTATCCAATGTTATCGGAACCGGACCGATCATCAAACCGGCAAAGCCCAAAATGTGAACTGGACCGGAACCGGCAAAAAATCGGGTAAAAACCCGACTGACTAAAAAATACATAAAATATTCATATTTTATAAAAAACATATATATTCATGTGCATACATATGAATCCAAACCATTAATACAGAAATATGCAAAGTTTCTCATATATATAGCATATATGGGTGCAAATATCCAAAATAACACCTAGTGCAATACATCTCTGATGTTTTGAACCAAAGTACATTAACAAAGAGGCTCCAAAGTACATCAGCAAAGTTCTATTTTCTAGTTTTTTTTTTTTTTAAATGAGTTTCGTGAGTCCCCAGTCCAGACCGGCCGGTTTTGACCGGTTTAGTCGGTTTTGGCCGGTTCCGTACATGGTTTGGAAAAAAATCTGGTTTTATGATTTTTTTTTGCTGATCAGACCAGCCAACCCTGTAAACCAGTCAGACCGGCCGGTTTTTCCGGTTCCAATAACAATGGGTGTATCTTCCATTTCATCACTGCAGCCAGAGCAAGTATTGATCTAATGGAAGTGTATCTGGCTATAGGTGCAAAATTTTCTTCATAATCTATTCCTTCTTTCTGGGAGAAGCCACAAGCCACGAATCTTGCTTTATGTTTCTCTATGCTACCATCTGCAGCATGCTTGATCTTGTAGATCCATTTGGAAGTCACAACAGACTTCCCCTCTGGTTTAGGGACAACATCCCAGACATCATTCTCCATGATCGACTAGTACTCCTCGATCATAACATCCTTCCATTCTTTCTTCTCTGTCGCTTCTTCATAGTTGGAAGGTTCTTTGTCAATGATGTCACATAACAGTGCTACATAACCGGAGTAGGACCTGGTTCTTTTCCTCTCTCAGTGCATTTCTTCTGGAGCCTCATATCTTTCTGTACCTTGGATAGCCTCTCGTACCCATGCAGGTTTCCTCTTGTGAGGATTCTTCTCTTGGGATGGATATACAAGTTCCTGGGGTTCTTCTATTTCTCGATCTTCATCTTGATTTGCGTCGTTCATAGTTATATCTTGAATTCTGGGTACTTTTATTTCTTCAGAGTCTTCAACTAGTCTCTTTCTGGATTTGTTGTAAGTTGAATCTTCGTCGAATGTTACGTCTCTGCTTATGTCGATCTTCTTGAATCATGGGCAGTATATTCAATAAGCTTTCGAGCTTTCACTATATCCCACAAATATACCCTTCTTTCCAAAAGGATCTAACTTTGTCCTCTTTTCTTTTGGAATGTGTATTTACACAGGACAGCTGAATATTCTGAGATGGCTGACCTCTGGTTTCTTGCCGGAAAATACTTCTTCAGGTGTCTTGTTCTCGAGTACTCTGTGTGGAGTACGGTTCTGTACATACACTGTTGTTCTAGTAGCTTCTACCCATAGATGCATGGGAAGATCTTGATTATGACGCATTGCCCTTGCAGCTTCCATGATCATTCTATTCTTCCTTTCTGCAACCCCATTCTGCTGTGGATTATATGTAGTACTTAACTCCCTCTTAATCCCTGAATCTCTACATAACTCTTTGAATTCATTTGATGTGAATTCTCCGCCATTGCCTGATCGAAAGGTCTTGATCTTCTTTTTTTCTGTGGTTCTCGATCAAGGCTTTGAATTCCTTGAACTTGTTGAATACTTCATCTTTGTTCTTTAAGAAGTATATCCATGTCTTCCTAGAAAAATCATCAATGAAAGAAATATAGTATACATACCCACTTAAAGAACTGGATGACACCGGACCGCATACATCGGGGTGGATGATTTCCAAGATTCCTTTTGCCTTGCTCTCGCTACCTGTAAATGTCTTCTTTGTGTTCTTTCCTTTCGCACATCCTTTGCAAACACCTTCATGCTTTGTCTGTATTTCTGGAAGACCTTCAACAGCTTTGCTTGCAAGTGGTAGTGCTCTATAGTGCACATGTGCAAGCCTTCTATGCCAAAGTTCATTTTTCTCTACTGACTCATGGACCAAAGCTTGTTCTAGTTGGCCCTTCAGTTTGTATAATCCTCCCTCTTGCTCTCCAATCACAACTGCATCATCTATAGTCTTCCCCTTTGGCCACATAAGAACTTGGCCATCTACAAATGTAACCCTTATGCCTTTTGCATCCAATGCAGATATCGAGAGGAAATTCTTCTTTAGTCCTGGTACAAACAAGACATTTTTCATCTTCATAGACTTTCCAAAGTCTAGCTTGTAGGAAGATTCACCACTACCTTTTATTGGATATCGGTAGTCATCCCCAAGTTTCACCTTGTAAGGTGACTCATGTTCAGACAGTTTCACAAAGGATTCTTTGAATCTCGTCATATGTTTGGAAGCCCCACTGTCTATAATCCAATCATTGCTTCCATGTGTGATAGTTCCCATGAGAGCGAAAATCAAAACATATTCTTCATCACTTGAAGAATCATCACTTTCTTGCCTGATTCTCTTTGTGGAAGGTTCATCATCCTCTGCAGCATTAACATGATGTCTTCTCTTGTTTCCTTTCTTCTTGTCAGAGCTATTTTTATTCTTGGGACAATCTCTTGCAAATTGTCCTCATTTATCACATGTAAAGCATCTGTATTTAGATATATCCTTGTTAGATTTTCTAGAGTTAAAATGCTTACCTTTGGAATGATGATAGTCCCTTCTGCTTTTCTTAGAGTGTACTGTGAGAGCTTGATCTTCACTTCCCATCTTTTCTTCTCGAGCTACTATCTGAGCTTCTTCTTGTGAGCATTCTTCCCACAGTCTACTGAAGGTGACTAGCTTTCTTCAAGCTCAAATCCCTTGAATGAAGGAGTCCCATGATATAGGGAGACCATTCAAGGTGGTCATCACAATCTCTACATTCTCCACTTCTTCATCCACTGCTTCAAGTTGTTCTTTGATCTGGGAGACCCTTGTGAAGTATGACTGTATGGTCTCCGCATTCTGGATCTTCACATTCTTCAACTGGTTTCTCAAAGTCATCTTCTGATTTATGTTCTTTCCTTCAAGCTGTTTGGTCAGGGCATCAAACATTGCTTTAGGTGTCTTTAGGGAGGACACCTGAGGTATGAGGTGATCCTTGATTGAATCAGCAATAATCCTCTTAGCCATGACCAATTTCTTTTTGTGTAAGGCCTTAGCCTCATCTCCCTCTGGAACTGGAACCTCTTCATTGCTGTAAGAGTCCAACTCATTTCCTTCCAGAACCAGGGAGATCCTATACTTCCAAGCTCGGAAGTTATCAGCTCCCTCAAGATTTTCATCGAGCTTGGTTTGATGAGACATCTTAACTGAGAATCTCAAATGGAAATACAAAAGATTTAGATCTTACCAATTTGAGAAGCTGAAAATTGGATCTGGAGTTGATCTTCTGTAGTGTTGGTTTTCTGGTTCCAGGGAAAATTAGGGTTTGACTTTCCCGGAGTTCTACCCAACCAAAAACCTTAATTCTTGTCTCTAAACTTCGATTTTGAGGAGGAGAGCAATCCTAACCTGGGCTCACTCAAAAATTTCTCTTCAGTGAAAAGCCCTAATTTCTCGATGCAGTGGTAGGTCAAAAACTGAAAATGCTCAGAATCAGATTCTGCTTCGACAGAAAGATGCGCCCTTCAATGGAGGTTCAGCCCAGCCTCCTTTTGCTGATGGATTGTCGAGAGACCCAAAAAGTAAGAAGCCCTAGCTTCTGCAGTTACACAGTGTCTTCTTCTCAGGTTAGCTCTGATACCATGTTAGATTTTTATCAATTTAGATAGTATTATCTTAGGATCTTATCTGAGAGAATAACATGCACAACAATCAATCACAAGAGACAATAAACACAAAGATTTTCCTCGGGGAAACCATAAAGGAGAAAACCCCGCAACTTCCTCAGAGATAGAATAGGCACCAATAGCAGCAGTAAAACCCAAAGACAGTAAGATGATCTTCGACAGCTATTCTCTCTCTTATCCCAACTCCTTCTCTCTCACTCATGCGCTACAACTGAGTGTGTGACTATGTGATAAATAGAGAGGCTCACTCTCTATTTATACTAATTCCCGACTTAATAATAACTTACTAGGGCCGACTTCTCTAGGAGAGTCTAATAACCCTAGTGCCCCGAAACTGTGGGGATTTTAACCCTTGAACAATAAGGAGGGTTACCCTCTATGACTTTACATGACTTGTTTACATTATTGATTCTCCTTATAGAAACATCGAGGTATGACATGACTCAATTACATTACAAATACTTCCCGATAGGAACATCGGGGTACAATACCTAAAATATACAAGTGAATACATTCCTAAGTTACAAATATGTCAACAAGATTTGGGATTGTTGCATTGCTGTTTGAAGTATCACAGTGAAACCACAAGATATTCATCTCACAATCAAAGTATGCTTCATAATTATTGAAAATGTTCAGAAAGGAGGATTTTAAACCCAGCAGAACTCCTATGGAGGTAGGTTTGAAGCTTTCCAAGGACAATAAATCAAAACATGTTAATGATGTTAATGAAACAATGAATCACCAACTCATAGCAAATCTAAAATACCTAATGATAACCAGACCAAACATAAACATTGCAGTTGGTATGCTATTAAGATTTTTGAATTGTCTTAGGATGGTCCATTAGAATGCAACCAAAAGAGTGCTACGGTATTTCAAAGGGACCTTAATACCTTATAGTTTGGAATTGTTTTGAAAAGAATTAAAACACGAGGTCGAATGGCTTTGAATATGTGGAATGGGAAAAGGGAGTTGATGGTTGAAAGTTAAAAGCATCAAGGTGTGATTTTAACTTCAATTTCCCTTTCACCAACTGAAGCACCTTGCCTTGACATCCATAGTGACTTTCACAATCCACCTTTTAGTAGAAGCTTCCTCTTTAAAATAGATATTGGATAGATTTTCCTCTAAGCAAGGAAGAGATGCAATGGCATAGACATTAATTGCAGTGTATGTACTATTGAGAATTCATGCACTCTTGTTCTCTTCCATTCTCCCTCTTGCCTCTAATTTCATTATGCACTTGTATCACAAGAGAAATTGAAGAAGGGTTATTAACTTGAAAGAGAATATCTAGTATCTCAAGTTTGTTCTTAACTCTCATGTATCACTAGAGGGTTTGGAGTCAATACTGGAAGAACAACTAAAAACTACTAAAACCAGCCTACCCTAGCCCTAAATCCACACCATCCCCAAGTATTGATAAGCGAGTACTAGCTCACATAAAACCAATGTCATCCTCAAGTACCCTAACACACTTAAAAAAACATTGAGAGAACAATGGCCTTTTTCCAAGATATGTCACCTTCCAAATAAACATCTCTTGAAAGGAGTTCACCTCACTCAACAAAATTTTGATTGCTTCTCATGGCCTGACGAAGGGACTTTCAGTTATATATTCTTGGTTTTTGGACTAGCCTGTCAAAAGAATAGTTGGCGACATTTTTATCTGCAAATGTTGTGTGTATTAGATTAAAATCAATATACAAGTACATCACAATCAACATATGCATAAGCCAAAGAGTGGGTAGAGAAGCCTGCAAGTTCTGCATCCTACAGAAGCAAGGATAGCTAACATAACTCCTTTGGCTCCAACTTGAAGAGTGTTTATATAATTCTTAAAATTTAGGAGAAACAAATCTGATATAACTGTAGAAGCTTATCCCAAGTCAAGCAAGATACTACACAGTATCAATCACCTCCATAATACACAAACAAGACTCCTCTTTGCACATCAATTCAGAAACAAGAGGATCTCCCTAACACGCCAATTGATTGTCAATGAAATTGTTGCACGAGGTGTTTGTATGTATACTAACCTCGATAAGAATCCTGAAGGCTATGGCCTTAGATCCTTTCTTAGCAGTGACATCTGACTCCAATCCAAAATTTTGTGATCTAATAAAACTCGGTTCCAGCGTGGAGATTCAATGTTGAATGGAGCATGGTGATGAGTCACTTGAGCTGAGTAAAACTTGAAAGTTGAAACTAACATATATAGGGGTGAATGCAACTGCAAAACCGGATTCAACCCATTAAGTTTGGACGAATGTAACTCCATTTGATTTCCATGATTGATAGAGGGAAAACACAGGTTCAAATCAATTTTCAGAGGGGAGAAATTGTTTTATCTCGGCTCCTCTTTCTAAATTCAATGGGCCTAACCTCCTGTTGATTATAAATAAATAAATAAAATGTGGGATAATCATAGGTATGTTAAAGTTACAACATCACGAGTCATTCTCCAAGCCAATCTTATGCACTAGGATTGGGCCTCATGTGTTGAGGTAATGGGGATCCTGAGTTGGACTCAGGAAACTTGGAGTAAAATTCTTGGGTTGGACTCAAGAATGACTGAGCCTTATGTGTAAAGGTTAATCCTCATGTGTTGAGGTGAATACTTTGATATGTCAAAGGGATGATGGTGTACAATCTTGTCGGACAAGGCTACGGACTTGTATACCAAGTCGGATCCTCATGTGTTGAGGTGGGCCTCATGTGTAGAGGCAATGCTTTGCTAGTTAAAGCATGTTGATGTGTGACATTCTACTAACCATGATCTAGCTATTAAGTCTCCTATAGAGACCGATCACCTCTAAAGTGAATTACTTTAGCATAAGGTCACTTGGCGTGAATAGTAGAATGATATGACCACATCAATGGACAAATCTCCTTAGTATAATTGTTATGATAGATAATTAATCTGATAGATAAAAGTGGGCACATATGGATCATGCAGATAAGATAGAGAGATAAGAGATATAATGCATAGAGAAATAGAGAATTCAAATTGCTCGTGGTAATTAACTTCAATTAAATAGAGAATTCGAATTGCACATATTATTGACTTCAGTAAATGTGGAGAGCACTAAGTTTGTTAACTTCAGTGATATTAATAATGCAAGCTTCAGTTAAATAAAGAGAACCCAGTGTATTCACTCAATGATGTAATCAAGAGACTTCAATTAAAGGAGTTAACTAAGTGTTAATAAATAAATCTAGTTAACTAAAGTGATTTGCATGGCAATACTTTAGTTAAACTAAAAGACGACACTTTAGTTAAAAGATGACATTTAAGTTACGACACTTAATTTAGCTATCTAACTGAATGATTTAGCCTTCAGTTAATGTTTGAGTTCAATCTAAAGACAATCAATAAAGAGATGCACCTTGATTAAGTCATGGACTCATTCTGGTGATCCAGTTTACTAGCATCCAAGGCAAAAGGGTGAATCAGTGTGCGAATGGTTGAGAGGACAGAGTTCACTAGTGCAAATAGTGTGAATTGCCTTGTATGTTGGGCATACTGCTGAGAACCTCCTTCCATCTCTATTCTCTCTTGCTCCGTGATAACACCTAGGGTGTTGATTCTCTCTTATCTTGCACCTGGAGTGCGAAAGAAATATGCTATTGTAAAAGACATTCTCTGCTATCTATCAATATTATACTTTGGATATTTGTTGGGGTTTTTCTCCCTCATTGTTTTGAGGGTTTTCCCCAGGGTATATATTGTGTTATGTGTGATTGCTTATGTATATAAACGTTTAAATTGTTTCAAAAATTTAGAGCCCCTAACTTTTGCGGGTTCGAATCTCGCCAGGGACATTTGCTCCTCGAGAGCCCTTGTATGTAATGAAATATTAGGCTGGTGAGTCGTTTATCGTGATTAATGATGCCCAAGTCCATGTATACTTTCCTAGCGAGTATAAGATATTTTCCCAAGTGAACATAGCCATGGTGTAAAATTGGACTTCCATGGTGAACCACTTCTCAAAACAAAAAAATTATATATATTTAAAAAAATTGATATATTTTCATTTTGAAAATGATTTTCCTTTTTGTTCAGTTGTCTTCTATGTCTTGACTGTAGATTTCAGTGCCACATAGGACATGTTGACACTTAAAATGTAAAACATAAGTATCTAAAGTCTTCTAAATCTATAATTCTGCACTTCTACAGTTATTTTCAGCCCCTTTGTATCTCTCCTTGAAAACATTACCAGTTTTTGAAAGTCTTAGAAATAATGACCTATAAGCAATATTATTAAAAAATGTTGTACCCTTAACAACTATCATATTTCTTGATAAGATACAATGGCATCTAGACAGAGTGACAGAACATTAGAGAAGAAGAGTTCAAACCAGGAAAAACTATATTCGCCTAACACCTAGATGCTTGAACATCTTATCTGTTGAACTGGAACACATGCCCTTGTTGACTAATGAAAGCCACTTGTTACAATAATTGAAGCCTTAGTGACAATTATTGGATTATCTTGTTATAATAATGACAACACAATGCAATTGAGTAACAGAGAAATTTTCAAATCAATGTTCTTTTAACGATTACCCTCTCCTCCATTGATACTAAAAATATTTCATCTTTTATTTTTCCTCTCTATCTTACAAAATCTCAACTCATGTATTTACAAAACAAAGTGAATATGTACTTAGATGGCGTTGCATGCTATATAATAAAAATAATAATATTGGAAAGCTAAAATTAATATTGCAACATTTATGTATAATGAATCCAGTTGCTCTGGAAAAAAACAAGGTGTTCTAGGCGTTTTATAACTAGCCTAGATCCAAATCCTAGGCTCTATCAAGCACCAAGAGGGATCAAATCTGCCGAGGTGCAAAACTCTTCTTAGGTAATGCACGCAAGGAGCTATTTGAGGAGAGGTTTGCACCTCGGGAGATTTGATCCCTCTCAACGCTTGATAGAGCCTAGCATTTGGATCTAGGCTAGTTCCAGTCATGGGCAGTGACACAAAACTAGAGTCTGATAAGCATTGAAATGAACATGTTAAGTTGAATTGGTGTGGTCATATCCATTGGAATTATGGGTTGGCCTGATAAGCAACAAAGGTGTTAGATCCAAGGTATGGAAAAGAAACAAGGAGTGCAAGTATACAAATTTGATTGCCAACAAATTGAAGGTTGTTGTTTCTGAGTACTCTTAGGATAGTGCTAGATCAATTAATAAACGACCTATTTAAGAAAAGAGAGGTCTAGTTTTGGCTTCTATTGGGTTTTTTAGGTCATTTAAATGTGACATGAATTTAATAATTCGAAGAGAGAGAGAGAGAGAGAGGGGGGGGGGGGGGGCGCGAAGGGAGAGGGAGCGAAAAACTAATAATCCGAAGAGAGAGAGAGAGAGAGAGAGAGAGAGAAAGGCTTCTACTAGGTTTTTTAGGTCATTTAAATGTGACATGAATTTAATGATCTAGAGAGAGAGTTAGGGAGAGATAGTTAGGGAAGGATAGAGAGAGGGAGGGAGGGGGAGCGAAAGACTAAGGGAGACAAAGACAGTGGTGGAAATCCGAGGAGGGAGGGAGGGATATAGAGGGAAAGGAAGGAGAGAGAAAGAGATAAGGAAGGAGGAAGGTCTCATTTTTGTTGTTTATAACATATTATACAATTATCCTGCACTATTTGTAATTAGAGATCATGCATGTGTTTTGTAACTATAAATTGTGCATGTGTTTTGTAACTACAAATCACGTGCACATGTTAGTTAATTGACCCATAGGGCTAAGGCCCCTCCAAACCTAGTGCTAAGGAATGTTAACATGTTTTGTTTTCTCAAATCAAATGTGGGTTTTGAAAAACTACAATTCCATTTAAAAGGTCCCTCAACATTGGGCAAGTGCCCTGAAGTGTTGAATGTAACTTCATTTAGTACAGTATTACATTGTGCAACAATAAAGTGACAAGATTCGGGTACTTTATCAGTTTCTCAAGTTTAACCTTTGTCTTTTTTAGAGGCTGATAATGATACACATCATGTCCATCTTGGAAGAATGTAGGGATGACATATCAAAAGTGAGAAGGTAAGAATGGGCACAACCAAGTTCAGATATGCATGAATATCTCCCACATTGATTATTTATTAAAAACATATAAATATTTTATACCAAAGGGGATGCTACCTATGACCCTTCATATGCCAAAATACACATCTATTCTTATTTGTAACTGAAAACATATTTACAAAAACCTTAGCCCAACGAATTATATTTTCAACAAAAATATAAAGAACAAAAACCCATTACACATTTATTTCTTTCTAATACAATTTTTGTGACTCTACATTTGACGCATTTTATCAATAATGCACAAGACACTTTTATACATTATGTAATTTTACATTTATCATATTTTGCCTAATGAAATAGTTAAAATGACTACAAGCACATATTTGCTTCTTTACGATAAACTCTTTATACAACTCGACATTTACCATATTTGATCAATAAAATAGTAATAATAAATTGCACACTTTTTCTTTTGTGGTTTTTTTTACACTTTTAATGAAACTTGACGTTTACCATATTTGGACAATGAAATAGATAAATATGGAAACATCGCAACACAACAATTGGACTAAATTATTGTGATCAGACCCTACATTTGCTTTCTGATGCTAGCTAAAAAAGTGAAAATTATATAGCCTGTCTGCACTGTAGCATTATAGACTATTGGATCTTAAACAATATGAGATTTAATGATCCATAGTGTATGTTATTGCTATTAAATGTTGGACAGTATTGTGGGAAGTTGGATTTCAAATAGGTAGAGATTCAATAGCCCATAGTGCTGTTGTTGCTACCAATTTGTTGTATAACTCCAAGAGCACCATTGATGAGTCATGCATCAGTCCATTGCTGGGAATCTGTGATTAGATCCCTCTATTATACATCGAATGCACATTGGACCTATACTTGAATTACATACTTGTATTCCAGCATACGATTCCTGGCATACATGACACATTTGAACTTCTGCTAATTGATCAATTCGTTCATGAAACTTTTTATGTCTAGTATATATTTCTTCAATTGGTACAGATATATTATCGTCAATTTCAATATACTTATCTCCGGCCATATTAGTAATTGGAACTGCTTGAAATTGGACCATGTCATCAACACATTGGTCTTTGACCGTTACACATTGAACATCTCCCACAGTTTGTTCTACAGGTATATTGGTTGAATATTGTCTTTGTTGTTATACATTTTGATTTCTTTGTTGTTCTACAAATTTATTTCTTTGTTCTTCCAATTGCTTCAACTTTCTCTCTCGATATGCTCCTTGTCGGTGAACGTTTCGTTTTCTTTGTTCTTCTCGTTCTTTTACTGTCAATCCATCTAACTTTCTTTTTCGATATTCTTTTTGTTGATTTACGTTTCGTTTTCTCCGTTCTTCTCGTTCTTCTGTTGTCATTTCGTCCAACTTCCTTTTTTCGATATTATTTTTGTTGTTCTGCTTTTCATTTCAAATTTTCTTCTCATTCTTTTGTTGTCATTTTGTTAGATTTTCTTCTTTGATATGCTTTCTGACATTCAGCGTTCAGAATCATTTGTTCTTTTCCTGTTTGTCTCATGGCATCTTTCGCATGCACATCTTCCATTTCTAGTTTAGTATCTATATCAAAAATGTCAAGCATTAACATATACACTAAAATTTATGCATCTTTGAAATCCACACTGAAATTTATGCATCTATAAAATCTACACTAAAATTTATGCATCCATGAAATCTACACTGAAATCAGTGCGTCCAATGAATAACAACTACACTGAAAATTATGCAATGATAAAACACTATACACTAAAATCAATGCAAGTCTAAAACATCATACAGTGAAATCTATGCAAGTATAAATTCAATATATTTTCCAAAAAATTAAGTGATTACAAGGAACGAACCTTAGATATCACACCCATTATCTCAATATACTTACCACTCTACCACAGGTAGTTGTTATTATACATTGTAAAGAACTTATATATAAACTTTAATAATATGTTTACTTATATAAATATAAAATTTAAATTATTTTTTAATTTAAATTTAAATATAAATATAAATTTAAAATTTTATGTTATTTTAAATTTAAATTTAAATATAATTTTAATTTTAATTTTAAATTTTAATATGTTAAAATTTAAATATAGTTTAAATTTAAATTATATTTTAATTTAAATTTAAATTATATTTTCACTGTTCCATACTTTAAAAACTCTTATTTAAAATCTTGCAATATATATCCTAAATGCAAACATTAAATTGTTTCAAACCTCGAGATTACATACAGTTTAATACTGTCATAAATATAACTTCAAGTGAGATCTAGGATAATGTTAATATGATTCTCAAGTATTGCATAGATTAAAGTGTATTAGTATTCAAAACATCTCCCCCATACATGGTTTTAAAACCATGTGCAAGGCCTCCTAAATAACCCATGGTTTAGGAGGGCCTTACAAATGGTTTTAAAACCATGTGCAATGCCTCTTAAACAACTCATGGTTTTATTGGATATGGTTTAGGAGACCTTGCACATGGTTTTAATAACCCATGGTTTAGGAGGCCTTGTTGTGCAAGGCCAATACCAACATATTTTTGCGGATAATTAAATTTTTTATTTATTATTATTTTGTTAGGTGGGAATATTACAACATATCCCCCATATTGGATTGCTTTTTTGGTCGAAACGTTACATCATCTCCTTGTTTTTTTAACCGACATTTATTTCGCCGAATAATTAATTTTTTTATTTTTTTATTATTTGTTAGTAACAAACGTTACAAGATATCCCTCATATTAGGTTGTGTTTTTGGTCTACATTTATTTTGGTGAATAATTAAAATTTTATCTTTTATTATTTTGTTAGTAACAAACGTTACAAGATCTCCATCATATTAGGCTGTGTTTTTGCCGACATTTATTTTGGCGGATAATTAAAAATTTTATTTTTTATTATTTTGTTAGTAACAAAAGTTATTCGACAAATGTTACAAGATCTCCCTCATATTAGGTTGTTTTTTTGGCCGACATTTATTTGGCGGATAATTTAAAAAATTATTTTTTATTATTTTGTTAGAAACAAGCGTTACAAGATCTCCCTCATACAAGATTCGACAAACGTTACAAGATCTCCCTCATACTGGGCGACGCAATCATACCATAGATTCGAAAATATGCATTTTGTTCCAAATTTTAGAAGAATTTCAACCCAAAAATACTCAATAAGTCAGAAAAAATAATTCATTGCTTGAATGCTTGAAAATCTGACAATGTAGAATATTTTATATAGTTTTAGTTTGTTAGGTTCAGAGCTACTTAACATGTCCCCAGGGGGGTAAAAGTATATTCCATACAGCAAAGCTTCAAGGAGTTGTTATCCTGGGTAACGATAGCAATCATAAGCAGTCAGATTCTTTTCTAACTCAAAATTATAGTTATGCATTTGAAACCTGAAACCATTTGTTTAGATTGAAGACATATTCCAAGCTTAAAATCAGGATTGTAGGTTTATAGCACAGGAGAGGAGCTGCAGTCAGGAAGCAGGTAGAAAAACAAGAAGCAGGTCCATACATGTGATTCTTACAGTCGTACAGGCATGTGCATACAATTGTATGAACTAAGTACAATCATACAGAACAGTTCATACAGTCATACAAATAGGGTTGTATAACAGGCCAGTAGGCATCAGGCAGTTTTTCTCATTTTTTGAGCATGCAAATTTTATCGGTAACTGTGCAAATCTGTTTTTTGGTGTTTCGTACAACTGTTAATTTGACAGTTTGTAGAGGCTCCCTTGTAAGCTTTGATTGTTTAATGGAAAGCTGATTTGAAGGAGTAATTACCTGTGTATTCCATTCGTGCATTAGCTATTTACTTTCCAGCTATATGTGTGATTATAGCTATCTGGAAATTTTAATTCCTGCAATTAAATAACAGTCCTGTTTAGTTGAGAACATGAGGACAGCAATCACCTAGGGTTTGGAATTTTCACAAAATATAACCTTAGTTCACATCTGAAGATCTTTATGCAGCAAGTGGAGCATTTTGGACAAAAAGATATCAATCATTGTGAAGAAATTGCACTCGGTTCAGGAAAGAGTGCAAAAGCCTGAAAGAAATCAACCTGTACATGTGTCTGCCAAATAAGCACAGGAACAGCAGCAACACATACAACAGAGAGAACAAGAAGAAAAGGGAGAAAAGATGTCAGCAGGTTTAAAAAAAGTAACATGAGCTTCAGATCTCCTTCCCAGAAATGTTGCAACTCATACCCAAGAAAGCAGAAAAATCACAGTTTGATGTTTCAACTTTCAACCAAGTTAGAAAATTTGCACATCAAAATCCCCATGGTGCAAGCAATATAGGACATGGCTAATTATGCCAAGTAGGTGAGAGAATTATGTTGAACCCTGAAAATAAAGAAAAGGAAGAAGAATTATGTAACCATCCATTCAATTGATTGGAACAACAGCATTCCATGACAGGCAAAGATTTGTTCCCAAAGTATGGGGAACTGGGCGCATGATCATCCAAAAGTCCTCCATAATTTTGGAGCCGCAATTGACATGATCAGTAAAAACCAAGAAAACTTGAAAATGAATAGCTTGTGGAAAACTCATAAAGTGATCCAATTGACAGATCGCTTTATAGTTCAGCCAGAGGGTGTGTTACAAGATATCATGGTGACCGTAGTTAGCATGGCAGTATCCAGCTAATTCCACAGTGATTTATCCTGAAAAGATATTTGATGGCCATCCATTTATCTTGAGACATTCTTGGTTGACCATGGCTGATGCAGTTATTGCTTGTAGATAAGGCAAAATGGTCATTGCACATGGCTTAGGTCAGAAGCACCTCAGTCAGAAGCACCTCAGTTCGTTCCCTCAAATTCAACCTGTGTATTCAAAGTCAGTTTGATTCTTTGGAATGGGCAGAAGCTGATGAGAAAGAAAACAACAAAAAAGTAGATGGGTACAAATATTTTTTTTAACTTAAAACAGGGGAAAATTTGAAGAAGATAGCAATGTAATACAAACATTGGCCATATAACAGCACTAAAATTTCAAAGAGAATAATGAAGACTAAAGAATTGCCGTTTTTTCAAGACGCGCGTAAACAGAGATGTAAAGCAAGCGTGCCTTCCAAACCAGGAGGTAAATAATCAGCCCTCCCCTCCTTCAGATGTGGAATCTGTTAATATTGAAGAAAGAAAAGATGTTGATTGTTAATTCATCATTGACACCGTTCCAAAAGGGGAGAGTCTCAGATGTTTTGAGAGCTAGGAAGCCTTTGCTTGCATGGACATTGATTTGAAGGCATTCCTCCTTAAGGTTGCTAACATTGCATCTGCCTGAAGGATAATGTTAAACCAGTGAGGCAGCCACAAAGGATACTGCATCCTAAATTGATAGAAGTTGTGTGAAAAGAATTGCAGAAATTCAAATCTCTCAAAGCAGACTTCATCTATCCTATTTTGGATAGAAAATCGATTTTACCTCTTATTGTGCTTCAAAAGAAGAACAGAAAATGGCGAGTTTGTGTAGATTACAGAGGTAAATAAGGCCACGCAAAAAGATCATCTCCCCTTGAAATTTGAATTCACTGATTAGATATTAGACAAGTTGGTAGGAAGGAGATATTTTCCTTTTGTTGGATGGGCTATCGAGTTATAATGAAATGATTGGACCGGAACATCAAAAGCTGACCACTTTTCCATGGTGGACCTTTGCCTACCAAGTGCTGCCATTAGAATTTGCAACGCACATGATACCTTCCAAAGATCTGTAATAAACATCTATTCTGACCTTCTTATGGAACTCATTGAAGTTTAGTAGGACAATTTTACCTTTTTTGGAGGCACCTTTAAAGATGCACCGGCAACTTTTAGGAAAACATCGCACAGGTATAAAGATTCCCAGATGGCCTTAAGTCATAAAAAATGTACGAAGATGATGACTCAAGGCACTGTCCTTGGGCATGTCATCTCAAACTATGGTATAATGATAAATCAAGGATTTGCCTTCACCCAAAAATGCATACTTTTCTTGGCCAGGCATGCTATTATGGGAGGTCCATTATAAAATATCTCAGCGAATTGGCCCTTCCTTTCACTTCCTTGCCAGCCAAAAATGTTACTTTCTAGTGAACAACTGAATGTGAGACTTGGCATGTTTTATTTCAAGATGTTAAATGCAGATTAGTTTCATCCCCTATCCTGAGAGGTTTCAATTAAAACCTTCCTTTAAGTATCTTTATGGGTAGCATCAGAGTCTGCACTCAGAGCAGTATTGGGACAGAAATTGGAAAGAGAGGAGTCTGTCATCCACTATGCCGGTAAAAGCTTATATGGGGTAAAAAGGAATTATATGTTCACAGAAAATAAATGTGTTAGAATGTATTTGCATTGCAAAAGTTTTGACAATGTCTAGATTTCCAACCACCATTCAACCAAAAAGTTTCTCATGAATAAGCCCACATGGTTCAAATATCCTTGGTTGACTTATTTTGAAAAAGCTTGACAGAACCATTCAAGACAAGCATGAGAAAGTCAATGTAGGTTGCACACCATCTCTCAACATTGTTGCACTTGGAGATGCACCCATATATGATAAGTTTCTAGATGGGAATCTTTTTGCTCCATGTCAAAACCCCTTGGTTTGCTAACATGGTAAATTATATAGTCAGAAGAGGGTTGCCTAGACAATTTCCTTAATGAGAGGAAAAAGACAGCCAATGAGACAGTTTCCCCTTCACATAGATGATGGAGTAATGGAGAACTTCGGAAACAACATCCTGAGCATATCACATAGATGATGGAGTAACAGAAAACTTCAGAAACAACATCCTGAGCATATGCTGTGAAGTTGTGTTTGTGCAGATAAGGTTAAGGACATATTGAGAGGTTGTCATGATGATCCTTGTGGAGGACATACTGCAGCTCAGTGGACTGCATATAAAAAGTTCAGAGCCAATTTTATTGGCCCTCCATGTTCAAAATGCAAAGAGGTGCAGTGAACCTTGTGACACTTGCCAGCGAATGTAACCTTCTATTAGCAGTGAAGTTATCGAATCGAGTACTTGCATTGGAAGTTTGGAACCCTTCGTGGGGCCTTGGATTTACAGTACCCATTACAATCCCTTCTCACAAGGAATGCAGGGTATTCTTGTTACACAGACTACCTGAATTGGTGGTCTCAACTTTCAAATAAAAGGAACGAGGGAAGCCAATGCAAAAAGCATATGAATATTTCTTTGCAAAGAAAATTACACGATATTTGGAGCCCTTCAAGAATTGTAGAGTGATAATGGCACCCCATTTGTAAATAAGATTGTTTAAGCACTAGCAGAAGAACATCAAATCCACCATAGTATCATCAAGCTAATAACCAATTTGAGGGACAAATCATTAAAAAACCATAGAGGTGCATCAAAATATGTGGGAGAAATGCTTGCAGGGTATTCTTCTTACACAGACTACATGAATTGGTGGTCTCTACTTTCAAATAAAAGGAACAAGGGAAGCCAAAAAAGCATATGAATATTTTTTGCAACAAAAATTTCACGATATTTGGAGCCCTAGAATTGTAGAGTGGTCATGGCACCCCATTTGTAAATAAGATTGTTTAAGCACCGGCAAAAGAACATCAAATCCACCATAGTATCATCAAGCTAATAACCAATTTGAGGGACAAATCATTAAAACACCATAGAGGTGCATCAAAATATGTGGGAGAAACACTTCCAAAAGCACTTTGGTCAAATAGGGCGATGTGGAAGAATATTACGGAATTCAGTCCCTGTGAGTAGCTATATCAGAAGCAGGCAGACATCTAAATCATAGTAGCAGAATTCGGTTGTTTTGGCCTTTCATGTATAGAAATTTCAAACAATTCAGAATTGGTCCAATATTCAGTCGGTCTAGGTGCGAATACTAAATTTTGAAAACCAATTTTACACACCCAAATTTATTTATTTCAATGCTATAAAATATAAATATCATTCAATTACATACTTCCTAGTAAATACTTTTTCACTTTTTTTTGTTAAAATAATTATTAGTAACTGTTGTCTCTTTCACACTCTTCACATTCAACAAGACACTCTTCACATCTCACTTTGTTGAGATTTGTATTTTTTCAATATCCAAACATATTAGTATCTGTATTTGTACTCAAATTATGCTACTATGATCAAATAAAATTAGTGATCAAAATCTTGTATTCTGCAAATAAACATGGTATTAACTTAGATGATGCACAACATAGAGTGGAAAATGAAAGTGGTACCATTACGTTTCTGCCAGGTGCAAGGCATTTAAGACTTCCAGGTGATTTTTAGGTGATTTTTTGCCATGATGTTAGCCTTGCTTCCAATCTTTCTTTTGAAAATCTTTTACCTATGCACAGCAAAAGGCACAATTTATTAAAACTCAGAGGCTTTGTCAATGCTTTACTCAGCGGCTTTGTCAATGCTTTCCAGAAAAGTAGAAAACAGAACAAGTGAAATTAAACATGGAAGCCTCTGACAATTGGAAAACAACTATTTTCAAACAATTTTAGTGTTGGCATATCTAAAAAATATTTCACTCTGAAATCTCCAGCATGACTGAATGCAATAGCGAAACTAGTCATGAGAGTAAAATATGTAATTTATAAACATATAAAGTTTAGATTGAAACGGGGACGACCTGCAGAGAGGCAACCGCCCTGTACATACCCACGGCCTATACAAACAAACAGTTTGAGTTAATATAGAGCCATTTAATGAAGTAAACGAAATAATGAATACGAAAGGAGAAATCCCCCAACTAAGGAGTGAGCAACATTGTACTTGGAGCTCGGGGTAGGTTGCTATGCAAGATCCCACCGAGTTTTGCAAACGATCAACTACAATAGGACGACGGTATTGCATGCAGGATCGGAATCTGGAGGATCACGTGCGTTGAGCAGGTCAAAGCTTGATCGACTCATCGTAGGCATCACCGACTGGCAGGCCTGTGTTGCAGGTTGCGCAGGCCCATTGGAGGCTGTTGATCTTAGATCCCCATGGCAGCTAGGGAGGGCGGATCTAAGCCGCCCTCTGCCTCGAACATTGAAGGATTCGTGAGATTGGTTGCATCGCAGAGCAAGAGAGTCTCCACCGGAGCCCCCCCAAAGTTTGTTAAGCGTATTGAGGATGTGCCTATGGTTGCCCTGCCACCAGAGGACACCATCCATGTAGCTCTCTCACTGGCTGATCATGCTTTGATAGGGCAGTTCATTGGTTTATGGCCGTCCCCGAAAACCACTGAGAGCTGGGTCCAAAGGAGCTGAAAACCTCAGATCGCCCAAAACGTAGCTTCTTACTCAATAGGTCTAGGATATTTCTTGTTCAACTTTGAATCGAAGGTGGATAGGGATCTTATTTTTCGAAATGGTCCCTACTTCATGGGGCCGCAAGGCCTCTATCTGAACAGGTGGACGCCAAATTTTGATCACGAGGCGGATATCCCCAAAGTCGTACCTGTATGGGTGAGGCTTCCAAACCTGCCAATGCACTGCTGGAATCCAAAATCTCTTAAAGCAATCAGGAATGCTTTTGGGAAGATTTATTGATAAGGCAAGCCCCAAAGACCAATACGCCTGTGCTCGGATCTGTGTGGAGGTGGATCTAGAAGCAAACTTACCGGAAGAAATCAAGCTTACAGTCGAAACTTGGTTTCATTTCCAGAAGTTGGACTATAAACAGTTGCCTTTCAAGTGTAGAGGTTGCCACGAATACGGACATTTTCTCCATAGCTGCCCCCAAAAGTAGGAGGACCAGCATGAAAAGGAGGAAGGGTGGCAAGCAGTAAAGAGAAGCAAGGCAAAGAGCGGGCATCCGCCAAAAAAAGAGGCAAAAAAGAACGCTCTGGAGAAAACAACCTTAGAGGTTCCTGAACTATTAGAAATCAGTGGTGGATCCTTAATTACTGTAGAGGACTCGAACGTTCGCGAGAAAGATCCAGAAAGAGAAGTAGGCCCACCTTGTCAGCCTAAGAAAGCTCATTCAGATTCAGGAGCAGAGGGGATAAAGGAAAGAGGAAACCATGAAAATTCAGAAGAAGAGTCTGACACTGATGAAGAGGAAGAAGAGGAAGGGGAAATCGAGATGGTCACACCTGGAAAGAAGAAAGCAAGAGGAAGGAAATCGTTCAAAGAAGTGAGGGAACAAGCCACGTACAAGGACAAACTTCAAGGCTCTCAGCTAACCTTGGAGAAACTTCTACGAAATCCCAGAAATACTCGTCAGCATGGGCAATCCCAGAAGGGGATTCCCTCCTTTGCCAAAAGTAAGTAATGAAGGTCCTCTCCTGAAACTGTAAAGGTCTAGGTAGCAAAGCTAAGGAAGAAGCTATGAAGGACTTGATCAGAATATCCCAACCAGACATTCTACTAATCCAGGAGACCAAGATGGAGAAAGAAGCATTTCTCCAAGTAAGTGGGAACTTTTAGAAAAAAGGAGGAGGACTCGCTGTCAGCTCGAGGGGAGCCTCCGAAGGAATTGGTACGCTATGGGATGATCAGAAATTTGAGTTAATTGAATCCAAGCACTACCTTCATTGGATTCTCACAAGTTGTTGCACAAAGACTCAAATATCTAGGTTAGTCTTTTTAACATTTATGTACCTTCCCTTTATGCTAACAAAAAAAAGATTGTTGGAACCTCTTGAAGGATGAAAGGAGCATTGGATCACTGGACAATGTAATTCTAGCCGGAGATCTAAATGTCACTCTGAGCCAAGCAAAAAAAAAAGGAGGGTCTGTGCTTAGAGACCCCATACGGGAGCAAGTAGATGAGATTATTCTAGACTGGGATCTAGCTAATGTCGTCCTAGTTAAGGGGAAGTTCACCTGGACCAATAGGAGGTTGGGGCTTGGGCATATAGCTGCCAAGCTCGATAGATTTTTGATCCAAGACTCTTATCTTTTACTTGGACTGAATTCCACCTCTAAAATCCTTTCATTTGGGGGTTCTGCCCATCCTGCTAGAACTTAGAAAAGACCAGAACTTGGGGCCTATTCCCTTTCGTTTTAGGGCACTTTGGGTCTCCCATAAAGATTTCCTGGGAATTGTTTCTGACACTTGGGCATCTCCAGTCTCGGGTTCACCATTCTTCGTATGGGAAGAAAATTTGAGAAAAGTCAAAAGGGCACTCAAGATGTAGGCCAAATGGGCTAAGTTCTAGGTTCAAAGAAGAACCAAAGCTTTGCAAAACTTAGAGACTCATCAGCTTTCCATGGAGGCAATCCAGATATCAAAGGATGGCGTTGAAAAAGAAGTAATCCTTTATCAAGATATACATGTTGCGTGTATATATGAAGAAGATAGGGAGACAAAAATCTAGATGTCTCTGGCTCAAAGCAGTTGACCAAAATACAGCTTTCTTCCATAAGCATGTTGAGACGAGGAAGAATTACAAAATCGTTCAGGAGATTCAAACTCACAATCAGGTTATTCAAGACTTTGACAAAATCAAGTTGGAAGCATCTCAGCAATTCAAAGCGATTTACACAGCTGAAGTCGATAACACTCCTCCAAACTCTGCGCTAATGAATCTAGTCCCCATGATGGTTGAGAGAAAGGACAATATTAAGCTAACACAAAGGATCACGATTGAGGAACTGAAAACGGTCATGGAGGAGATGGAGGAAGATAAGGCACCTGGCCCAGACAGTTTCAATGCAAGGTTTGTCAAGGTTTGCTGGGAAATAATGCATAAGGATCTACTAAAGATGGTGCTAAAAGCTCAGCAATGTGAGAAAATAGGAGGAAGCACCAATTCAGTGTTTCTGGCCCTTATCCCCAAAGAAAAAGATGCAGTATCTTTTAATAGATTTCGGCCTATTTCGTTATGTAATATAGGCTACAAGATAATCACTAAGATCATGGCAAATAGATATAAATACATTCTGCCTCGAATCATTCCAGAAAACCAAGGAGGCTTCATTAAAGGCAGGAGAATTTGGGATAATATCATCTTGGTGCAAGAGGCAATTCATTCCAGCCTAAAGAACCAGGACAAAGGTATGGTGGTGAAAATCGATTTAGCTAATGCATTTGACAGAGTCTGTGACTCCTTCCTCTTTCAGGTGATGCTAAGGTATAGATTTGATCCAAGCTTCATACGCTAGGTAAAAGCTTGTATAAGCAATCCTTGGATTGCCCCCGTCGTAAATGGAAGAGCTACAGCCTTCTTTCAAGCCTCCCGGGGCCTTAGGCAAGGTTGCCCGCTCTCAGCAATGCTCTATGTAATCCGAGCCTTGATGTTGAGCCTTCAACTAGAGCAAGCCAGGAACGATCAGGATTTACTCGACATCAAAATGGTCCGTGGGACTAGAGATATTTACCACACACAGTTTGTAGATGATACTATTCTGTTAGGAGGCGCCAGTCAAAATATAGCAAGAAGATTCAAGGCCAAATTGGATTTCTATTGCCAAGCTTCTGACAGCAAGCTAAATCTAAGAAAAAGCAAGATCTACAGCTATAATATAAATCCTAGGGAGATGTCTAGAATATATCGCACTTTAGGAATTGAAAGAGTAACAACATGGGATTCCTTTAGATATCTGGGGATCCCAATTTTCAATGGCAAGCCGAAAACCTCTGACTGAAACCCATTGATTGATAAATTCAAGAAAAGAATCCAAGCCTGGGGGGAGGTTTGGCTAAATTCAGCATGGAAAATGGTATTGGTAAAGGCAGTTCTGAATAGCTTTCCATTATACCAGTGTTCATTAATGCTAGCTCCTATCAGATTCCTCGCCTCCATCGAAAGTCTGTTGAGGACCTTCCTTTGGCAAGGAGGGAAAAATATGGGAGGGAAGAAATTTGCTCTGATTAGCTGGAAGAAAATCAAACTGCCCATAATGGAAGGAGGCCTTCAGATCAAAGATTTAAAACACCAGAACTTAGCGATGGGAGCAAAGCTACTCTGGAATTTGTTGGAAGCGAAGCCCTCCTAGAGTAGCCAGGTGCTAAGACATAAATAATTCCCAAATACAAGGCTAAGATATTTGAATTTAGAGCCTACGAGTAAGCAAGGATCGCCCATCTACAATCTCTGCATGAAAGCCCTGCCTAGATTCAAAGAAAAGATCTTCTGGATACCGGGAAATGGCAATCATATTAAAATATGGCAAGACTCCATCCTGGGGAAGCCGTCCATCTCCAGACTACCTGGCATCAAAAGGTGGTTAGATAATCAAAATAAAATTACGCTTTGGGATATATCAAGCTAGGATCCCATCCCACCCCACTGTTGGATTGGATGGTCTCTTCCGGACTGTCCCGTGGAGATGGATGATGAAAAGAATCAGCTCCTCGAACACCTTACTAAAGCAACACCTCTCGCCAGCAGAGTAAAAGATAAACGCGGACAGGGGAGCAGAACGGGAAATTACTCCTCAGCGCAAGGTTACGAGTTGTTTGCTGCATGCCCCAACGTGCCTAACAACCCTGCGATTTGGCAAATGGTCTGGCAAGTGAAGAATTTACCAAAAATTGACATGTTCACCTGGATGTTGGTGCATGGGAATATTTTGACAGGTGAGAATCTAGAAAAAAAGAGGATTAGCTGGCCTATTTCGGTGCCCGATGTGTGAAAAGAGCAAAGAAACCAGTTATCATTTGTTCATAAATTGCCCTTTTGCCATTAACGTTCAAGAATTGTTGATCCACTATTGGTTTGGCAATATGGAGCTACCAAGCAGCATTCAGCAATGCTTTATCAGCTGGGACCAAGCATATCAAGGAAATCTGGACAATAAAGCAGGTTTTTAAAATTGTTGGAGAACGCTGCCAGAAGTAATGTGTTGGAATATTTGGATTGAAAGAAACCAAAGAATCTTCAAAGACAAGGCCCAAACTCCTGAACAGAATAACAAATTGTGGCCAAAACGCAAGCACTCATGGGAGAAATAATGAACATGGCATCGCTGCCAAAGAACAAAACCAAGCTCTCACCAGATGAAGTAAGTTGGATGCAATCCTTCAAAATTACTGAATTAGACACAATCAAGGTTAAGAGATCTCTAGAAGTTTGGAAAATAAGAATGGACCAATCTCAGTTTGAAATCTGGATGAAAGAGAGGAAAATATTTAAACTCTTCTTCGACGAAGCCTCGAAAGGGAATCCGAGAGCGGCCGGAGGAGGAGGGGTCATCATATGTCCGAAGGGGAACATTGAAACTGAAAACTACTGGAATATAGGCAATGACACGAATAACATGGCTGAAGCTTATGGACTATGGCAGGACTTAAACAATTGGAAGCCCCGGGTTGAAGAAGCCATTGTAATTGGAGATTCTCAAATAATTATCCAGGCCATGAATGGTTCAAAGCATTGTCAAAATCTAAGGCTATCCAGACTGATCAAATTAATTCTCTCTCTCAAGAGCATTTCTGCAACTAGAGTTCTTCTATATCCTCCGTGAGCTGAATGGGAAAGGGGACCTAGCAGCAAATAAGGCAATTGGATTAAGTACTAATGAGCTCTAAGTTAATCTTCATTCCTATTCAGCTATTCCTCCCTAGGAAGCGAAGTTCTTATAGACTACTCTGGTACTATTATAAGTCAGAAGTTTGTAGCTCTTTCAGTGGTTCCTCCACTGTTTTTATAATATAAACCATACCCGTTTGTGTCTTAAAAAAAACATTGTACTTGGAGCTCGAAGGCATAAGGGTTTTGATCAAAACAATGAGACCGAACCCTAGCCATGAACTGTCCCGAGAGATTATCCCATGCTCATAGAAAACTGTGGCCACATACGTATTTGCCTATACAGTTAGAAGCAGGAAAAACAACAGGAAAGCAATAGGATGCATGTTGTACAAGAGCCGAGTAGGAAATTCTACTTGGGTTGTAATGCCCTGTGCTTTCTCCGTCCCTTATCATCCATGAAGGCCCTTAACAACCCCAGATAAAAAGTTATAATGACTTCGAAAAAATTCAATTCTAAAAAGAAAGTTATAATGGCTTCGAAAAGATTTCAATTTTAGGTTTAAAATAAACAATCAACTACTAACAATTAGATATAGAATAGAGTTTTTTTTCCGATGAAGTTGACCTCCTCGTCGCAGTCACTAAGTGTAGATCTTGTCGTGGACATTGTATGATAATACTCAATAGGAATCACAGTAAAAGAGACAACGCGAGAGCTCCTGCGTCATACCCTCAGACCCTCTATCATCTCCAGGGGAAAGACGAGCACCAAACTTGACGCATTAATTCGAGGAGATACACACCGTCATTTCAAGGAGATACACACCGTCAACCGGACCATCAAAAATTGGCTAAGAATGTAGAAAACGTTTCAAGAAACCAGCAATTTTGACAAATGATAAAACTCCAACCCTGAGAAGCACCAGCACATAAAGGTTCTATAATGAAAACACAGAAAACCGTACACATAAAGATTCTCTCCTAAAAAAACAAAAAAGAAAGCCAACCATCCTGAAAATATTGGAAAGAAAGCCAACCACTCAACCTAACCGATGATTTTTATTACTTATACTATTAACCTTGTATTATTTTTATTTTATTTTTATTTTAATATTAAATATTTAAAGTTTAATAATAAAACTTGTCTTTCCATTAAAATCTAATTATTTAATTATAATTATATAATAATTAAAATAAAGTTTAAATGATGCTTATTAATATAAAATAGTGAAACATATAATTATTTGGATAGTCTAAATGTGAGATGTTTTTAACTTTTTCATAGTAGAAATTTTGGACAAATTTTTGAAAAAGTATAAATAGTTGTTAAATTTGCATAATCTTGATGCTTTTGTATTTCATGATGCTGAATTTACATAATAAGGTAGAAATTTTAGACTAATTCTTGAAAAAATATATGATAGTTGTTAAACTTGCATAATCTTGATGCTTTTAGGAGTATTTGATGATGCACATATAATCTTGATGCCCTTGGTTTGATGATGTTGAATTTACATATTAGGGTGGAAATTTTAGACTAGTTCTTGAAAAAGCATATGATAGTTGTTAAACTTGCATAATCTTGGTGACCTTGGAGTATTTGATGATGTTGAATCCATTTATGCATTAAAAAAATGATTTGGACTCTTCAAAAATCAGAGTTTGAAAAAAAAACTTGAATTCCGATCAAAGATTCACCAAAACATCTAACAAATAGACTACTCCATAATCATTTGCCTAGGGTACCCACTAATAAATATATCAGTCAAATAAATTCACTTGATATGATAGAGTTTTAATATGATTGCAAAATGTAAAAAATATCAAATAAAATCGATTGTGTGTTGGTTATTCATCTTAATACGTGTGTGCAAGAAACCATGCACCACTCAAAGATGCATGTATTACATCTGGACATTAAGTTACATAGGTCGTAATAGACTTAATGGCGAGATTGCAACTAAAACGCATATACTCAAAATTCAGAAACCTTCTTTGGAACTAAAACGTCAGATCTCATCCTGGTTTGAATCAAATCATAATCCAATGCACTCTAACAAATGTGTGTAAATGTATCCAAAATATGAAGATCAAAATTGATGATTTAGTACAGTACGAGAGGAATCTGAAGAGATTAGTTTAGGTGTATGTATTTGCTTTAATTTCTGAGAAATTGAATTGTTGAGCTACAGTTTCATTTGTGTCTGGAATACTCTACAAATTGTTGATACACTATGTGGCTAATTGTGGGTTTTTATAATGGGCTAATGGACCCATCAAATTGTTATCTTATTTATATCATTTTGGTGCAAGTGATCAACTTATAAACCTCATTCAATTCGTAATTTGGTGCAGGCAAGGGACTTTTGCAACAGGCTATGTCACCCATTGTTGATGAGGTAAGTTGAATCCATCTTGTATATGAATGTGTATAGTTTTTACTGCTCCTCCTATGACCGGTAATGCAACTGGAGGAGGAGGTTTCTCACAAATTGTTTTTCCTTCAAGAAATTGCCACAACCATTAGAGGAAATTTGGGGTCTAAAATGGGCCTTATAAGAAAATGCGCCAACAATAAATTTTGTGAGTTGGAAATCAAGAACCAATAGAATTTCAATAAAATGAGTCAACCATAATGGTTGAATTGACATATTTGTCATAAAAGAAAACTACTTTTTTTGTTCGTATTTTCGACATATCTCCCTGTGTTTTTACTCAAATTTCAAGCGGGAGAGCTCATTGGATGTGGAATTTAATTCTGCATCCAACAAGTACCCACACTGTATACTTTTGGCAGACATCATCATCACATTTTTTCAAGTATTTCTTGTTTTTGGGGTAGCGGGGTCTGTCAAAAGTATACAGTGTGGGTACTCGTTGGATGTGGAATTAAATTCCGCATCCAACAAGCTCTCCCGCTTAGAATTTGAGTAAAAACATAGGGAGATATGTCGAAAATAGGAACACAAAAAGTAGTTTTTTTCATTTTTCCTCCAAAATTAATAACTATTATTTTATTATTTTACCTATCATTTTATTATTTTAACTATTATTTTATTATTTTCCTTAGGAGGCCCATTTTAGACCTCAAATTTCCTCTAATGTCCCGTGAATCCTGAGTTATTTTCGACTTTCATATGTCAGTTAATGACCTGCATTTAATGAATAGCCCCATCGGGTATGCCTACAATTCATTTCGAAAAGATGGCATGCAGAGTCTCTTCCAGGTAAAAAACAAGAGTAGGATTAATAATGGACTGCAACAATGTAATAACCAGGGCACAATAGCAAGTTACGTGGGAGACCCCAAATTAGGTGTCAGTTTTCCTCCCATACTTGAAACACTACATGATATGAGACTCTTGGTGGGACGATTGCTCATGTATTAATTAATTGCTTCTAGGCCATCTCTAAATATCTCTAATGGTGGTCAAATTCACGAGTTACCCTCCAGATTTAGTTGTTTCAACTTCACCAGCCCTCCAATGAAATCTGGCAAAGTTTTAATCTAGTTAAAACTCGTGTCTAATTCAACGAGTGAGCACAACCCATAGATTGAATCTGGCAAGGTGTTCAAGTAGAAAAAATTGCAACTTACATTAAGAATTTGAAGGCTTACTAGGTTGTCAATGTCTTCAAGTAGATATATGAGTTTGTTCATATGGATGTCCAAAACACACAGAGACATTAGGCATGAGATGGAAGAAGGGAGATAAGAAAGTTTGTTGGAACGAATAGAGAGCTTTTGCAGGTTAAACATTTTGATGTTCAACGTTTCATGTAACAGTTGTAGCTCGTAAAATCAGCAATCAACTCTTCCAATGAACTGATATATTTAATTTATAATATGTTAGTTGTGAAATCATATCATATTCCCTCAAATTGGAGAGAATAAAATGTTCTTGAAATAAAATAGGGTTCGAATATGATTATTACCGACAATTTTGAATGTTTTCTGACAATTCGAAAAAGAAGTTTCCAAAAACATTGAGGATTTAAATCCTATGCAATCATCCCATGGAATTCGAAAGCGATGTAAGAGAGTTCCAATAGACGTCGTGAGTTCTTAAATTTACCAGACTCGTCATGGATTCCATAAGGCAATGCAATGATAAATTAATACTATAAGCACAATCAGATGAATACAATCAAGAAAGTGTATATCACGGTGCAATATTGTTGCGCTTACCTTCATATTGTTCTTAGAAATATTGAGTTTAGCGATGGTTGACAACTTCTGTGTAGATTCTGGCAAGTTAAAGAGTATAAGCCTTCTAAATTCAAGGAGAAGTTGTTGAAGGTGTAGGTTCATATTTTCATGAATATCAGCTTCAGTTCTTGAAATTTGTGGATTCTCAGGCTTCTTTTCCATGATGTCATGCATTTAAATGAGCTTGGTAGTGAGGCTTCATAAGCCTTTCCTACAGAGCTGTCTGAGTATATCCAAAGGTCGACCCTACGATGTTGCCCGATGCTACATGTTGAAGAAGGCCCCCTACTTGGTTACTCGCAGAAATTACTTGATTTGCAAAAAAATGCAGCAACTGACTTTAAAGGAAGTATAAAATTATCAAAAAGTGCAAGATTATGTTCCATCATAGGTGCAAGTGGAGGTGCAATCTATGGAAAGTTTTTATGGTCGATGCAATACCAACAACTACATGTGATCCAAGATATGCAGTGATTTACTCCTTTGCTTTGCATTTTCCATAGTACTGGAATTCACACATAACTATCCTACAAATTGATCGAAGAATTTTCCATTTTTTGTATATATAGAATCCTAATTAAATTTAAAGAGGTGGTGATGAAGTAGATCCTAATTAAAGTTAAAGAGGCAATGATGAAGTAGACCTTAATTAAAGTTAAAGAGGCGGTTGTGAAGTAGAAGCAGTGGTGGTTCAGTCATGGCGCATGAACAAAGCGCAGGCCACTGCTTGATAGAATAGTGCGATAAACAAAGTGTGTGACATCACCCAATTGAATCTCTGGTGCAACCATATGATTAATGATTCCAAATCTTTTATAGGTATAAAGTCTCAAAACTTTAGCTGGATTTTGAACTTTGGTTTTCAATTTAAAGAGAGCAGATTAAACAAGTGAAAAAGGGTGACAAATGCAATTATGGACCTTGGAAATGTCACCAGATACTCCATGATAAGGCCGAGCTACCACATTGCATTTATACATAGTTCAGTTTTCCAATGCTTACACCGCCACTGTAGCAATAACACTTCAAATAGTAATCCAATGGCCTTGTAGAAAAAATTGATTTTTATATTAGTAAATAAATAAAATGTCTAAAACTTTGGTTAAAATTGTATGTTGCAGTGAATTCAACTACAACTAATACACAGCCAACACCGATCGAATACAATAATACCTTGACCTTCGACAAGGACTAATAAAGATATCTCAATTAAATTACTTTCGTTTTCCTATGTAACTATTATATATTTTGATCTCTATGATGACTCTTCCATGGCATCATCCTCTTCTATGGTTTAGTCGGAAAGTATCTCCAACCAACATTAATTGTAAGAATTATCATGGAACCATACGTTTTGTTTCCAACTTCACGAAAGAGTATTAAATAAATAAAACTACAAAATAGACGAATAAAACTTGATTTTCCAAATTATTGCTTGTTATGCAGAAGGCTTTAGTGGTCCGAGACACTATTTACGATTCCTCGTCTAGAGGAAAAGTTAATCTAAATAGCCTTATGAAGCATACTCATCAAGGTGGTTGGATCACTCTAACTTTAATATAAAATCTCACTTAATTAAATTATAGATTATATATTGTATATATAGAGACATGGAACCTTAAAAAAAAAATTGTTTATTTTAATCTAAATACAAGTAAACATTTTTTTTTAATTTTTAATCTAAATAAAATAAGCAAACATTTTTTGTTTATTTTTAATATGAGCATTTTTAATATAAACAATAGAAATTAAATAATAGATTATATAATAAAGACATGGAATTTGTAAAAATGAATCAAACAAGTAAACACTTTTTGTTTATTTTTAGTCTTAGCAGTTGAAAAAATTATCACAGCCAAATAAGGTCAAACGGTGCTCCAAGTCTTCTGCCAAGTATCCTGTAATGTCCCTTTTTAAAACTTTTACCAAAATGCCCAATTTTCCATTTTTTTCACAATTTTGGCTCTTGACTAGTTTTAGTGTCTTGGTCTCCAAATCATCCCAATTACTCCCAAATATTCAGAGAATGTGTATGAATGATATAATAACTTAATTATTATGTTTAGGGATGCATTATGGCCCTTCAATCACTTCTTCAAGTTTGTACTAAATTATGAACAAGATAGAGGATTTTATTGGCAATTTTGGGCTCAAATCCCCCGCGAGGTAAGTGGTAGAAATGGCTTCCCAAATGTGCAGAAACCCACTCAAATTCTTAAATTGTAGTAGGGGATGTGTAGAATACATTATTATAGACTCATATGCATAACAAATCGACCTCCCATGGTTGTTATCACTTCTTTCAATCAAATATATATAAAAAAAACTAGTTTTGGACCCTTGGGGAAATGAGGTGTAGTTTGCTTCAATTGCTATGAAATTCGACCCAATGGCCACAAATTCTTAGTTAAAGAACATGAAACCCATAATATACTTTTATTACAGCCCATTCATTCATAAATCATCATTTTTTATACATCCATTCGAATCCATCAAGATTGCAAGAGTTTACAACAAGGTAGTGGGGAAATGGCACTATTTCTTCATTATTGAGCAATAATACATGATATTTCTTGTTTTTTAGACCTAAGATATTTTTAAACTTAAATATTAGAGCATTTACATTAGAATACAAAATACTGGAGCAAGAGAAGCTCCCTCAAAAAGATGAATAGCTCTCCAAGTGCGCCTCACTCCATACAGCTGAAATATGGTGAGAAAACTTGAGATGAAAGGAAGAACAAGCTGAACTTGATATGTCCACGAGATGCTATAGCTTGCACCTATAACTTATGACTCCATTTAAGCTCCTTGAAAGACCTGAGTGGCCTCTCCAAACACCAACTAGGATGGGAATCTTTCACCCTCGAAATTGGCTAAGGCATGAACTAGTCATCCACTAGCTCTCTCTCTTCACAATAACAATTTTCACAAATGATAAAAAGGCCCTTATCATGGATTATCCCTGAATTTTATAAACATTATTGGTCTTCTAAGGTTCCAAATCCATCCATAAACCAAATCCAAGTCGAATTGGTGTGGCTGCTCATGCTATGTCATGTGGCCTCTTTCACCTTCCCTCTTCTCCCAAATTCGAGTAGAAGCCTCTTGGCCTTCTTCAAATCCCATGAGCACCCTCTAAGATGCTTTATTAAGGCCTGACATGCTAGATATGTTAGATGTCAGCCTTCAGATATGACTTGTGTCATAACTGTCATAGAATCTCCATCATTGGTGTCATAGATGTCATAAATGTAAGGGGAATCTAGCCAAGTATCCATGAAACTCCCATTTGGATCTTCCTCTCCCCGTGTAAGTTACAATTCATCCCAACTTCGACCTATGAAGTATATGGACAAGTATATTAACCTTATAATCCATCCAAAAACATTAGGCTTCCCATAGATTCGAGATTACAAGAGGAGGATGTCATTTAACATAGGAGTTCTAGCTTGAGTGGGCCCCATTGTCTCCATGTGTCTCCATTCTCCATAGCCATTTCATTTTTTCACTTGCATTCATTTAATTAACTCCATTAAATAAATATTTATTCCTTCTAATGTCTAAACACCATTTATCAGCTCCCGTATTAACTTCCCAATGTTTCCACCCAACCTAAAGAACTAGTAGTATTGATGGAATTTTCCTGCTATGCAATTATTTGAATGGGGACATTACAGTCCTCCCCACTCAATATTGCTTGTCCTCAAGCAATTTCAGATTTGGATGCTGCAAAATATTCTCCTCTTTCCATGTGGCATCTTCACTTGGTAGATCCTTCCATTGCACCAAGTATTCTTTGATTGTTCTGCTCCTCAATCTTCTCTCCCTTGTCTTCAAAACATTTTCCGGAATAAGTGTGAGTTGTCCTTCATTATTTAAAGGAGGGAGTGTATCTGAAATGAAAATTTGCTTACCAATAGCTTTCTTGAGACAAGAAACATGCAATACATTATGAATTTTACTCCCTTTCGGAAGTTCCAACTCATATGCTACTTCTCCAATCTTTTGGATTACCTTGTAGGGCCCATAGTATCTTGGATTTAGCTGTTCTTCTCCATTCCTTTTGAGAGAAGTTTGTTTGTATGGATGCAACCTCAAATACACTAAATCATCAACCTGAAATGTCCTTTCCTCTCTATGTTTATCTGCATATTGTTTTTGTTGATTTTGGGCAACCTGCAAATGGTCTTTTAAAAGCTTTAAAATTTCTTGCCTTTCTTCCACCCAATATTTAGCCTTTGGATCTCTACTATCACCAAATATCATATCAGCAAATGTAAGTGCATCATAACCATATAATGCTCTGAAAGGAGACATCCCTTTCACAAAATTCCTGTAGTATGTACATATTATAATGAAGCCTCTTAATTCTGTGATGTTTTTGGTGATGGCCCTTCTAAGATAACCCTGATCTTTTCCATGTATGATTTCACTCCATATTTCCCAATAATGTTCCCAAGGTATAATAGTTCATTCATCCCAAATTCACATTTAGACATCTTAGCATACAAAGATTGTTCTTGCAATGTTTTCAACACAATCTCTAGGTGTTGCAAGTGCTCTTCCCAAGTTTTACTGTAAATGAGAATATCATCAAAGAAGAATAAAACAAACCTTTTAAGTTGTTTGCAAAAGATTATATTCATACATGCTTGAAATGTAGTTGGAGCATTAGTCAACCCAAATGGCATAACAAGAAACTCAAAGTGACCATAATGACATCAAAAAGTAGTCTTTTGCACATCTTCCTCCCTCATCCGAATTTGGTGATAACCAGATCTAAGGTCAATTTTGGAAAAGTAATTAGCTCCAAATAGCTCATCCATGAACTCATCAATCATAGGAATAGGGTATCTATTCTTGATGGTCTTCTTGTTCAAATCCTAAAGTCTATACACATCCTCAAAGTTCCATCTTTTTTCTTTACCAACACTACTGAAGAAGCATAAGGGCTAGAGCTTGGTCTAATGAGTCCCAACTCTAAGAGTTCTGGAATGGCCTTCTCAATCTCATATATGAACTTCTTGGGATGTCTATAAGGTGGTATCTGAATGGGTGAAGTACTCTCCTCCAAAACAATGTTATGCTCAACCCCCCTATCAGGTGGTCTACCATATGGAAGACCTCTGAAAACTTTTTCATATTTGTGAAAAAGTGTCTCTATCTCCTCTGGGTGTTTAACAACTTTGATTTTTGGCTTGGGAGAGGTGATATAACATTCAACATCCCATTCTATATTATCATGCCTCAATATAGATATCATACTATTGCAATTTACTACCTTTTTTGGGTAAGTGTGCTGCCCTCTCATAACCCTTAGTACACCTATTGAATCTTAAAATTTCATTTCAGGAATTTGATAATTTACTAAATTCTCTCCTGTAGAATACATCCATTGCACTCCCAAGACTACATTAGTATCAACAACATCAACCACATAAAAACTATCAAAAAAAGTATAGTTACCTATGGTGACTTGCAGCTTTGGAACCCATGTTTTGCATTGCATTGTGTTGTGACCTGAAATGGCAACTGTGAAGCCATCGAATGGTTCACTTGGTATATTTCTTTTCTCCACCATCTTTGCATCAATGAAATTATGTGTATCTCCTCCATCTATCAAAACCGAATCTCTTTGTCCCAATACCACACCCTTGCATTGAATAGTGTGATAGCGAGGCACTACTTAAAGTACTGTCATTCTTGCTTTGTTCAGTGAAGGATGATTTTCTTCTTGTTTTTCTTCCTCATTTCCTGTCTCATAAGCCTCCTCTTGATCTAAAATGTGCCCTTCTTCATCTATACCCCCTTCATACTCATCATTATTAGAAAATACTTCTATGTATTGAGATTTCCCTTTAGCACATTTATTCCCCGGTGTCCATAGTTGGAAGCATGTGAACCACAATTTTTTCCTTCGAAGTTCATCTCTATTTTTTCCTTCTTTATTATTCTTTTCAGATGCATCTCCTTGCCAAAACTTCTTATCAGGTGCATCCTTTTTCCAAGGCTTTCTTTCAAATCTGAAGTTAGTATTGGGAGGAAATCTTGTTCTAGGAAGCGCATTTTGAAGATCGCTAGTCAAGCTCATTGAATCATTTAAATTAGCAGGCTTGTGGGATTTGACCAAACCTTTTAAGGGCTCTTCCAAAACTTCAATGAACAGAAATACTAACCTTCCAATAGATACATTAGCCACCTTAATTGGTAATCTTTGGAATTCCAACATATACTTAATAGGAGTGCCTACCTGCTTTAATTGTGCTAGTTCTTTGAAAGGCAATTATGGATCTTTTTGTTCAAACCTTTCTAATACCCTGTCAACAAATTCCCCATATGTTTTAACCTGATCGTGACCCAAGGTTTTCAGGACATGGAACCACCATTCATTGGAATCTCCATCCAAGTGCAAAATAGCCATTTTTAAAGCATCTTCTTCCACCATTGGATTCAGCTAAAAATACACATCCAATTTTTGCACCCAAGTGTTAGCAGAACTTTGATATGAACCATCAAAAGTAGGAAGTTGCACTTTACCTATTTCATAATTCAATTCTTTGTCTCAGTGTAGAGACTTATTGTCCTCCTTCTTTTTGAGTTTGTTTTCCATGGTGAAGTACTGTTCAAATGTTATACTTCTCCTACACTCTTCATCCAATTTAGCCCATTCTTTTGTTATTGTATCAATTTCAAATTGAATGTTAGTCTCTTCTTTGGGAATAAGAAATTTAGGTGCAGTAGGCCTTGGTGTGCTCTGAAGTTCATGGGGTCTATTATGAGGTCATGTTCGTGAGAAAATGTGCTCACCCTTTGTCTTCTTTTTTGCTGATTGTGAACTACCACTATCTCCTATTATCCCTTTGCTTCCCATTTGACTGACCATCAATTCAAATCTTTTTGCTATCTGTTGGGTCATGTCTACCATATGTTGGATCATGTCCTTGTATATTTCTTCAAACAAGGGTTTTATAAGTTTGAGGTACTCCATTTTCTCCTTAGTGTAGTCTTCTCCCTCGTGAGCCATAGCTTTAGTCAAAGGTACCTTTTTTTCCTTCTAGTTCTTCTTCTACAAGGCGAGCACCTTGAAATTCAGATTCTAAGGGGCGTGATTTATTGCTTTGACTCCTTTTTAACACCATTAGGTTCCAATACCATGCTTTGATACCACTTGTAATTTTCCTTTTTAAAATTTTTACCAAAATGCTCAATTTTCCATTTTTTTTCACAATTTTGGCTCTTAACTAGTTTTATTGTCTTAGTCTCCAAATCAACCCAATTGCTCCCAAATATTTAGAGAAGGTGTATGAATGATATAATAACTTAATTATTATTTTTAGGGATGTATTATGGCCCTCCAATCACTTTTGCAATTCTGTACTAAATTCTGAACAAAACAGAGGATTGTATTGCCAATCTTGGGCTCAAATCCCCCCCGGAGTAAGTGGTAGAAATGGCTTCCCAAATGTGCAGAAACCCACTCGAATTATTAAATTGAAGCAAGGGATGTGTATAATACATTATTATATACTCATATGCTTAACCAATCGACCTCCCATGGCTTTTATCACTTCTTTCAATAAGATATCAAAAACTAGTTTTGGACCCTTGGGGAAATGAGGTGTAGTTTGCTCCAATTGCTATGAAATTCGACCCAATGGCCACAAATTCTCATTTACTGAACATGAAACCCATAATATACTGTAATTACAGTCCATTCATTCATAAATCATCAATATTCTATACATCCATTCAAATCCATCAAGATTACAAGAGTTTACGACAAGGTAGTGGGGAAATGGCACTGTTTCTTCATTATTGAGCAATAATACATGAGATTTCTTGGCATTTAGACCTGAGATATTTATGAATTTAAATATTATAGAATTTACATCAGAATAAATAATACTGGAGCAAGATAATCTCCATCAAAGAGATGAATAGCTCACCAAGTGCGCCTCACTCCATAGAGCTGAAATATGGTGAGAAAACTTGAGATGAAAGGAATAACAAGTTGAACTTGATATGTCCATGAGCTTCTATAGCTTGCACCTATAAATTATGACTCTGTATAATCTCCTGAAATACCTGAGTGGCTTCTCCAAACACCAACTAGGATGGGAATCTTTCACCCTCGAAATTGGCTAAGGCATGAACTAGTCATCCACTAGCTCTCTCTCTTCACAATAACAATTTTCACAAATGATCAAAAGGCCCTTCTCATGGATTATCCCTGCATTTATAAACATTATTGGTCTTCTAAATTTCCAAATCCATCCATAAACCAAAGCGAATTCGAATTGGTGTGGTTGCTTATACTATGACATGTGGCCTCTCTATTCACCTTCCCTCTTCTCCCAAATTCGAGTAGGAGCCTCTTGGCCTTCTCCAGCTCCCATGAGTTCCCTCTAAGATTCTCTATTCAGGACTAACATGTCATATGTCATATATCAGCCTTTAAATATGACTTGAGTCATAACTGTCATAGAATCTCCATCATTGGTGTCATAGATGTCATAAATGAAGGGGAATCTAGCCAAGTGTCCATGAAACTCCTATTTGGCTCTTCATATCCCCATGTAAGTTACAATTCATCCCAAACTTGACCTATGAAGTATATGTACAAGTATATTAACCTTATAATCCATCCAAAAACATTAAGCTTCCCATAGATTCGAGATTCCAAGAGGAGGATGCCATTTAACATAGGAATTCCAGCTTGAGTGGGCCCCATAGTCTCCATGTGTCTCCATTCTCCATAGCCATTTAATTTTTTCACTTGCATTCATTTAATTAACTCCATTAAATAAATATTTATTCCTTCTAATGTTTAAACACCATTAATCATCTCCCTTATTAACTTCCCAATGTTTCCACCCAACTTAGGGAACTAGTAGGATTGATGGAATTTGCCTGCTATGCAATTATTTGAATGGGCACATTACAGTCCTCCCCACCCAATATTGATTGTCCTCAAGCAATTTCATATTTGTATGCTGCAAAATATTCTCCTCTTTCTATGTGGCATTTTCACTTGGTAGATCCTACCATTGCACCAAGTATTCTTTGATTGTTCTGCTCCTCAATCTTCTCTCCCTTGTCTTCAAAACCTTTTCTGGAATAAATGTGAGTTGTCCTTCATCATCCAAAGGGGGGAGTGTATCTGAAATAAAAATTTGTTGACCAATGTCTTTCTTGAGACAAGAAACATGAAATACATTATGAATTTTACTCCCTTCCGAAAGTTCCAACTCATATGCTACTTCTCCAATCTTCCCGGTTACCTTGTAGGGCCCATAGTATCTTGGCTTTAGATTTTCTGCTCCATTCCTTTTGAGAGATGTTTGTTTGTATGGCTGCAAACTCAAATACACTAAATCATCAACCTAAAAGGTCATTTCCTCTCTATGTTTATCTGCATATTGTTTTTGCTGATTTTGGGCAACCTGCAAATTTCCTTTTAAAAGCTTTAAAATTTCTTGGCTTTATTTCACCCAATCTTTAGCTTTTGGAGCTCTAATATCACCAAATATCATATCATAAAATGTAAGTGCATCATAACCATATAATTCTCTGAAAGGAGACATCCCTTTCACAAACTTCCAGTCGTATGTACATATTCCAATGAAGCCTCTTAATTCTGTGATATTTTTTGGTGATGGCCCTTCTAAGATAGCCCTGATCTTTTCCATGTGCACTTTCACTCCATATTTCCCAATAATGTTCTCAAGGTATAATAGTTCTTTTATCCCAAATTCACATTTAGACATATTAGCATACAAAGATTGTTCTTGCAAAGTTTTCAACACAATCTCTAGGTTTTGCAAGTGCTCTTCCCAAGTTTTACTATAAATGAGGATATTATCAAAGAATACTAAAACAAACCTTCTAAGTTGCTTGCAAAATATTCTATTCATACATGCTTTAAATGTAGCTGGAGCATTAGTCAACCCAAATGGCATAACAAGAAACTCAAAGTCACCATAATGACATTGAAAAGCAGTCTTTTGCACATCTTCTTCCTTCATTTGAATTTGGTGATAACCAGATATAAGGTCACTTTTGGAAAAGTAATTAGCTCCAAATAGCTCATCCATGAGCTCATCAATACTAGGAATAGGATATATATTCTTGATGGTCTTCTTGTTCAAATCCTAAAGTCTATACACATCCTCAAAGTTCCATATTTTTTCTTTACCAACACTACTGAAGAAGCATAAGGGCTAGAGCTTGGTCTAATGAATACCAAATCTAAGAGTTTTGTAATGGCCTTCTTAATCTAATCTCTGAAATTTTTGGGATGTCTATAAGGTGGTCTCTGAATGGGTGAAGTACCCTCCTCCAAAACAATGTTATGCTCAACCCCGCTATCGGGTGGTCTACCATGTGGAAGACCTCTTAAAAAAATTTCATATTTGTGCAAAAGTGTCTCTATATCATTTGGGTGTTTAACAACTTTTATTTTGGCTTGGGAGAGGTGATATAACATTCAACAGCCCATTCTATATCACCATGCCTCAATATAGATCTCATACTATTGCAATTTACTACCTATTTTGGGTAAGTGTGTTGCCCTCTCACAACCCTTAGTACACCTGTTGAATCTTGAAATTTCATTTCAGGAATTTGATAATTTACTGAATACTCTCCTATAGAATACAGCCATTGCACTCCCAAGACTACATTAGTATCAACAACATCGACCACATAAAAACTATCAATAGAAATACAGTTACCTATGGTGACTTGCAGCTTTGGAACCCATGTTTTGCATTGCATTGTGTTGTGACTTGGAATGACAACTGTGAAGCCATCCAATGGTTCACTTTTTATATTTCTTTTCTCCACCATCTCTGCATCAATGAAATTATTTGTAGCTCCTCCATCTACCAAAACTGAAGCTCTTTGTCCCAATACCACACCCTTGCAACGAATAGTGTGATAGCGAGGCACTGCTGAAAGTACTGCCATTCTTGCTTTGTTCGGTGAAGGTTGATTTTCTTCTTGTTTTTCTTCATCAACTGCTATCTCATATGCCTCCTATTGATCTGAAATGTTCCCTTCTTCATCCATACCCCCTTCATACTCATCATTATCAGAAAATACTTCTATGTATTGAGCTTTTCCTTTAGCACATGTATGCCCCGATGTCCATCGTTGGAAGCATGTTAAGCATATTTTTTTCCTTCGAAGTCCATCCTTGTTTTGTCTTTCTTTCTTATTCTTTTCAAATGTATCTCCTTTCCAAAAATTCTTATCAGGTGCATCCTTTTTCCAAGGCTTTCTTTCAAATCTGAAGTTAGGCTCGGGAGGAAATCTTGTTATAGGAAGCACATTTTGAAGATCTCTAGTCAAGCTCATTGCATCATTTAAGTTAGTAGGCTTGTGGGATTTTGACAAAACCTTTTAAGGGCTCTACCAAACATTCAGTGAACATAAATACTAACATTCCCATAGATACATTAGCGACCTTAACCGATAATCTTTGGAATTCCAACATATACTCAATAGGAGTCCCTACCTGCTTCAGTTGTGCTAGTTCTTTGAAAGGCAATTCTGGATCTTTTTTCTCAAACCTTTTTAATACCCTGTCAAAAAATTCCCCATATGTTTTAACCTGATCATGACCCAAGGTTTTCAGGCCATGGAACCACCATTCATTGGCATCTCCATCCAAGTGCGAAATAGCTATTTTTAAAGCATCTTCTTCCACCCTTGTATTCAACGAAAAATACAGATCCAATTTTTGCACCCAAGTGTTAGCAGAACTTTGAGATGAACCATCAAAAGTAGGAAGTGGTACTTTACCTATGGCACCATTCAATTCTTTGTTTTGGTGTAGATACGTATTGTCCTCCTTCTTTTTGAGTTTGTTTTCCATGGTGAAGTACTGCTCAAATGTCATACTTCTCCTACACTCTTCATCCAATTTAGCCCATTCTTTTGTTATTGTATCAATTTCAAATTGAATGTTAGTCTCTTCTTTGGGAATAAGAAATTTAGGTGCAGTAGGCCTTGGTGTGCTCTGAAATTCATGGGGTCTATTATGAGGTCATGTTCGTGAGAAAATGTGCTCACCCATTGTCTTCTTTTATGCTGATTGTGAACTACCACTACCTCCTATTATCCCTTTGCTTCCCATTTGACTGACCATCAATTCGAATCCTTTTGCTATCTGTTGGGTCATTTCTACCATATGTTGGGTCATGTCCTTGGATATTTATTCAAACAGGGGTTTTATAAGTTTGAGATACTCCATTTTCTCCTTAGTGTAGTCTTCTCCCTTGTGAGCCATAGGTTTAGTCAAAGGTACCTTTTTTCCTTCTAGTTCTTCTTCTACATGCCGAGAACCTTCCAATTCAGAATATAAGGGTGGTGGTTTATTGATTTTACTCCTTTCTAACACCATCAGGTGCAAAAACCATGCTCTGATACCACTTATAATGTCCCTTTTTTTAATTTTTACCAAAATGCCCAATTTTCCAATTTTTTCACAATTTTGGCTCTTGACTAGTTTTAGTGTCTTGGTCTCCAAATCAGCCCAATTGCTCCCAAATATTTAGAGAAGGTGTATGAATGATATAATAACTTAATTATTATTTTCAGGGATGTATTATTTCCCTCCAATCACTTCTACAAGCCTGTACTAAATTCTGAAAAAGATAGAGGATTTTATTGGCAATTTTGGGCTCAAATCCCCCCTGGGATAAGTGGTAGAAATGGATTCCCAAATGTGCAGAAACCCACTCAAATTATTAAATTGAAGTAGGGGATGTGTATAATAAATTATAATATACTCATATGCATAACCAATCGACCTCCCATGGCTTTTATCACTTCTTTCAATTAGATATAAAAACTAGTATTGGACCCTTGGGGAAATGAGGTGTAGTTTGCTCCAATTGCTATGAAATTCGACCCAATGCCAACAAATTATCACTTACTGAAAATGAAACCAATAATATACTTTAATTACATTCCATTCATTCATAAATCATCAATATTTTATACATCCATTCGAATCCATCAAGATTACAAGAGTTTACAACAAGGTAGTGGGGAAATGGCATTATTTCTTCATTATTGAGCAGTAATACATGATATTTCTTGGCCTTTCGACCTGAGATATTTCTTAACTTAAATATAAGATAATTTACATCAGAATACAAAATACTGGAGCAAGACAAGCTCCCTCAAAGAGATGAATAGCTCACCAAGTGCGCCTCACTCCATAGAGTTGAAATATGGTGAGAAAACTTGAGATGAAAGGAAGAACGAGATGAAATTGATATGTCCACAAGCTGCTGTATCTTGAACCTATTACTTATGACTCCATTGAAGCTCCTTGAAATACATGAGTGGCCTCTCCAAACACCAACTAGGATGGGAATCTTTCACCCTCGAAATTGGCTAAGGCATGAACTAGTCATCCACTAGCTCTCTCTCTTCACAATAACAATTTCCACAAATGATCAAAAGGCCCTTATCATGGCTGATCCCTGCATTTCATAAAAATTATTGGTCCTCTAAGCTTCCAAATCCATCCATAAACCAAATCCAAGTCGAATTGGTGTGGTTGCTAATGCTATGCCATGTGGCCTCTCTCTTCACCTTCCCTCTTCTCCCAAATTCGAGTAGGAGCCTCCTGGCCTTCTCCAACTCCCATGAGCACCCTCTAAGATGATCTATTCAGGTCTGACATGTCATATATGTCAAATGTCATCCTTCAGATATGACTTGTGTCATAACTGTCATAGAATCTCCATCGTTGGTGTCATAGATGTCATAAATGTAAGGGGAATCTAGCCAAGTGTCCATGAAAATCCCATTTGGCTCTTCCTCTCCCTATGTAAGTTACAATTCATCCCAAATTCAACCTATGAAGTATATGTACAAGTATATTAACCTTATAATCCATCCAAAAACATTAGGCTTCCCATAGATTCAAGATTGCAAGAGGAGGATGCCATTTAACATAGGAATTCTAGCTTGAGTGGGCCCCATAGTCTCCATGTGTCTCCATTCTCCATAGCCATTTAATTTTTTCAATTGCATTCATTTAATTAAATCAATTAAATTAATATTTATTCCTTCTAATGTCTAAACACCATTTATCAACTCCCTTATTAACTTCCCAATGTTTCCACCCAACCTAGGGAACTAGTAGGATTGATGGAATTTGCCTGCTATGCAATTATTTGAATGGGGACATTACATATTCGGTCTCAAATATACTCGAGATATTTGAAATTATTTTACTAGTTAAGAGGAGTTCTTTGTGTTTCTCTAGTAGGAAATGAATAAATTATCGAAACAGTTTAAGCATCTTAAAAATGACATTTCAAGTTTCTAATCAAAGTCAACCACATAATAGGGATATGTGGTGGAATTACCTTAATGGTAGCTTTTTTTCTAGGCAAAAAATAGCAGTTCCTTGATATTCATATAAGAATCGAAGGTAACAAGTTACATCAGCAAGTATTTTCAGCATATCAATGCATAGTCTAAGGATTCATAGCAAGAATAAGAAGACAAGACATACATAAATATGTAATATCTCTCACCACAGGAAATAGCAAAAACTGTCAATCCAAACATGTCCCCAAGGGAAATATAGAGAACCTAGAAGCATTATCCTAGGAAGGGCTCTGGAAAGAGACTATAAATATCAGTCACATAGAGGTGATGATCAACAAACTAAATATCTCAAAGATAATATGTGCCATACTCAAAAGGTAAGAGTAGGTCATTCAGAGCAAAGCTCTTCTAAAATAGTTGTAAGGAAGCTTCCCCAATGACAATACCTCCACAGTATTCTGTAAATGATAGTTGGCTTGAGGCCATAATGAGCCCTTCCTTGGATAAAGTAAATGCCTTCTCACTATGTTCCCTATAGACATGTTTAAAATCCACAGCATAGAAGGAGGCTGTGAGTTTTTTTATGTTGATACACCATGCATCCAAGTCCAAGATGGAGAGAGATGATAAGTCCTTGGCCCAATTTATAACCATGAATGAGTCTCCAAAAACATGTAAGTAAGGAAACCCAATTTCTTTTGATAAGAACAGTAAAGCCCATAGTGCCAATGGCTCTGCTCGTGTATTTGTACTAATACCATAGCCCATTTTTATATGGAGTTGATAAGATTCACTGATCAAAATGTAGAATCCTACTCTTCCAGATGATTCAATAGCAGCTCCATCAAAAAATCCCATAGGAAAGGATAATACAGGAGGGTTTCGAATGTTCCTGACTTTGGACCCAATTTTCTGAGGCGCCCTGTAGGCTGTAACACTTTGCATGATAGTGTGACAAAGATTGGAAGTAATTGGTAATTTACCTTTAAAAATGCAACAGTTCCTGGTCTTCCACAAGTTCCACATGAAGAATAAAGGCAAGTAAAGTAAATCATCCTTTCTTTGGATCTAGTTTGCAATATTTTCCAAAACTGAAGTATTAGTCTAGGTCAGATGAACATCATAAGCAATGCCAAGGATTCTGATAGATTCTTGAACAAAAATGCATTCAACAAATAGGTGATTCAGTGTTTCAGCTTTGCACTTACAGAGGCTGCACCTATTGGGATCACTCCAACCCTTCTTAATCAGATAGTCCCACGTATTTATTTTGTTTTTTATAACCATCCAAATAAAACATTTTATTTTTCTGGGGAATGTTAAAGTGCCAAAACTGAGTGTAAATGTTGTGGTGATCCAAAGTCAAATTTGTTGATGCAATGAGATCATATTCTATCTTCGTTGTAACCATGCCATTTTTGGGGTTATGAATCCAAAGAAGAGAGTCTTCCAAATTCCTGATCTTTATTCCTCCATGAGTGAGGCCTTTAACAAAGACAGTCCATTGCTCAAACCAATCAGCCACTAGATGTAAGTCAAATGCAGAATACTAGTAATTAGGACTGTGTATATCCCCTTCAAGGTTCTGAGCATGAGCCAAGTGTGTAATCCCATAATCAGTAAGGTAATCCTTGAGACTCTTAGAGAGAATATAGGGTGCATTGAGGCCAGCAATAGGATCCACTCCTAGACGAATATTCAACCCATTACCAACTTTTCAGCCAAGTTTGCAAGTAATCCACGACAAATCTCTAATAAACCCGTTCCAAAAATATGAAGTGCATGTAATAGGGAAAGATCGAGATCTGAGCTAGACATCTAGAGGTCTGTCTTTTAAATATTTGTGTGCTACAATACGACTCCAAATACCATTTCCCATCAAAAGCTGCCACATACTTTTAAGTCTGAGAGAAGTCCCAAACCAATCGAGGTTCCTGATGTCCCAGCCTCTGAACTCAATAGGAGCCAAGATGGATTTCCAATCAGCCAAGTGGGCTCTCTGATGACCATTTGAGCTTCCCTAGAGGAAAGAAAAGATGGTTCTCCTCAAATTTTTTAGTATGGATAAAGGAGTACAAGCCAAGGCAAACCAATATACAACTAGACCTGTGAGCACTGATTTGATCAGGACAACTCTGCCACCAAGAGAAAGATATCTGTAGGTCCAATTATTTATCCTTTTCTCAAACATTTCAACAATCCATCTCCAGTCAGTAGATCGATATCCCAAGGGCTTGAGTCGATATCCCAGATATTTAAAGCCTGTAGATATTGGTTCCATCTTGTATGGAAGAATAGCATAGATGTGTCTTCTTGTGTCCTCATCAACTTCATTATATAAGAATGAATACTTTTCCCTGCTAACAGTCATACCAGTGGTTGAGCAAAACAAATCCAGAGCATCTTTATATGCATGTCATTCTTCCACAATACCAAGACAAAATAAAATCACATCATCTACAAAGAAAAGATGACTTAAGGACAGTCTTTGAGATATCTATACTCCCCTTATGTGGCCCTTTCTTTAAGCATCATTGATGATAAGACTAGACTTTCAATGATCAAAATGAAAAGTAAAGGGGATAAAGGGAAACCTTGACGGATCCCTCTAGAAGATGGAAAGAATTCAGAAGGTGTCCCATTTATTAAAACAACAAAGCAAGAGGAGGTTACACACCCCATGATCCAATTTACACCCTCCAGTGAAATACCAATCTGCAAGAGGACAAGTCTCAGGAATGTCCAATTCACACGGTCAAAGGCTTTGACTAAATCAAGTTTTAGAACCAGGACCTTCAAATTCTTTGTTTTTATCGTATGAAAGATTTCCTGGGTAATACCAACATGTTCGGTTATTTGTCTATCTTTTAGAAAACAAAATTACTGGGCATAAATAGCCCTATTCAAGAGAGGTTTCATGCGCAGAGCAGCAATTTTTGAGATGACCTTGTATACAAGGTTACACAGAGAGATGGGCCAAAAGTCAGCAAAGGAGTTGGTATTTTCACACTTGGGAATTAGTGTCAAGAAGGTAGAGTTTATGGCTCTAGTAACTTTTCCTTCAAGTCTAGATTGCTCAGCAGCACTACGCAAATCTTCCCCAACTAGATCAAAGAAAGCCAAGAAAAATTCAACTAGCCATCCATCATGACTTGGGGTTTTATCTTTTTTAAAACCCTTCAGTACAACTTCCACTTCAGTAAGAGAGATAGGCTTGAGAAAAATCTCTTTTTCCAAGTCCTGAGCAAAGGTAGGGAAAAGATTAATCACCTTAATTTGGTCAACAATATTCAATCTACCATATTCCTCAAAAAGTTCAGTAAAGTGTTGTTGACCCAGCAGCTTAAGTGATATTTTCTAAAATTAGAGGACAAACAAAAACCCTATTGTGCAGTGATCCTTGTAGTGATCTATTCAGGAATATCCTATGATGTAATTAAAGATTATTTTCACAATCAATGAATCAATAAAAAAATTCTTTGCATGAGGTGAGCGGGAGAAGAAAATTAACATATCAATATTCTTATACAATTAGGGTTATTAATGTTACTAAATAATAAATTTTTAAGGAAATATTAGCATTTACCTCATAACAAAATATTTACACACAACTATTATAACTATTATAGTATAATTTTATGGACCATAAAATTTATACAGTGGGATCATGAAAAAAAATTTGTACATTATTTTGTCTTTCCATACACCTTGTTGCTTACCAATTTTATATTATATTTAGTAATAATAAATTTGATCAATAAATTTAAACATATGGTAATTATATATCAAATCCATGGACTCACAATTACCTACTCACCAACATAGTATTAAATGGAGACCATTAGATAGTATTAAGGAGTAGCTACTCACCAAAATAAAAATATTAAATGAACCATGTTCATGATGTTATTTTAAGTGATTTTTCTTTAGTTTGTCAAAATATTGAAAATCTCAACAACATTTTCTTGAATTTGTCTCAAAATAGGTTGGAGAAATGACTTCGATAAATGACTTAAACTTTGAGGTATCTAAAGAGACATAACCCCGTGATGAAAATAAAAAATTGAAAATAAAGTGCCTAATTTCCAATGTATTTTGGAAATAATAGAGACAAAATTGAACCATGTTATTATAAGACAACCCTACATTATCAGTTTCATTGCTAAACTAATAACTAATTCAGATGAGCTCCATAGCATAACAAGAAATGGAGTCTTTCGAAAACTTCTTGGTAAAAAAAAATCTATAATTTATGAAATTAGAGCAGATTGAAGACAAAAATCATTTCCTTCTCAAATGCCCTTGATACAACAATATCAAATGTTGATACACTAATATTTACAATGACAACTTGGTTCATTAAATCCTAAAACAAGACAACCAAGCAAAGCTTGGATATTTTAAACTCGGAATCAAGCCATTGTCTAATAAATAATTTTATAAATTTTAATTCCTTGGTTTTCTTTGTTCACTCTCTCTTTTCCCATGTACAATAAACTAAGTTGGTCTAAAGGATGTTAAAATACATTGACATCAGTTTTATCAAAACTTAACTTCAACATACACACACACATTAAATTCAGGTTGAAGTTAGTTTAACATATGTTTTCGAAAATTCAAATATTTAACATATATTTTTATGATCTCTTTAATAGTTGTAATATAATTCAATAAAATTTTAGTAATGCTTATCAATGTTTTGTAGGGTTGGAGTTCTCATCTTTCTTGAGCGTTCCATACCACTCATGAAGCCTAGCCACACAAAATATCGATGTGACCTTGGTGGTTGGAATGACCATAAACTACTTGTATCACCCATAGTATGCCAAGCCAACATGTCTTAACTAAACCCAACCCAAGAACCTTATAAAGTGAAGAATGCCAAGTGCTTGTTTTTCACCATAGGAGATGCTCCACCATCATCACTCAACCATGGGATATGCTAAAGAATTGCCTCCCCTTAAACGGTTTCACTTGAATGCAATGCACATAGCCATGAGTTCTCTTTGTTTTTTAATCGCCATACTGATGCTCTAGTTTAAAGGTGGATGGACATACTTGTTTGACACTTATTTATTTATTGTTTCTATTGACGTTCCTTTGCACCTCCTAGGGAAATTGCTAGTTTTATCCTTCTTGGCATCATGTGCCCTAATTCTATGTATATTGTTATAGTGTATATGTTTATGCTTGTTTTTTTCCATTATGATATGAAAATACTTAAGAATAAATGGGCATATCCATATTGACTGGTATTTTTATTTTGTTGAAAAATGTTCCTAGTGGTTGAAATAGAATTTTATGTACTGTAGGTAATTTTTATTTTGAAGCACTATGTTGGAAGCATGTTATATTTTGTGTATGTAGATTATGCACTAATGTGTGAGGTGCTATCCTTAGTATGTAGATTATGCACTAATGTGTGAGGTGTTAGCTGTAACATGTATGTATTAGTTGTAATATGTAGACAAGAACCTATTCATAACCTATAGTTTTTAAATTTTGTGTTTTTATGTTTAATATAATCCTAGATAATGAATTATGGTTGTTATTTAATTCAAGTTAGAGGAATAGGGTTTTTGGATGTTTTGGAATACCTAAATGTTGTATTATGAAAGGTTAACCTATTACAATGAAGAATATAGAGGTGTGACTCTAAGTTCAATTGGTTTCTCACTTAAGGGTATCCAAAGTAAATCTTTATGTACTTTGTGTGTGTTATTGTTTCTCTTTTTATTTTTCTTAAGAATTTGTATGCATTGCTTCACTTGCAAAGGTTTAAAACTTACAATTGGTATGAGACAGAGGTTGTTGGCTTAATGGGGATGCCTTTGTTGTTATGGTTTTGCTTGTTCTTGATAGAACAAATTTATCTTAGATTTGTGATCAACCTAGTTTTAATGGAAGCTTTGCAATGATGATTATTATGTGAAAGAGAATGTCGAGCAGTTCTAGAATTGGTATTGGGAAATTTAATGGTTAGAGATTTGAGTAGTGGAGGTTCAAGATGGAAGATGTTCTTGTAGAGAAAGAACAAAAGGTCATTGTTGATTTTGGTATTGCACCTATAGGTATATAAATGGAAAACTAGATGAAGTTAGATGTGTACTTGGAATACAAGTGCACATTCTAATCATGATGTCTCTTTTCACATGTTTATGAATATGAATAGCATAATGGAGGCAATGTCTTCTTGGGAGATGACTCAACACCCCAAATCATAATATGTGGAAGGGTTTGGTTGTTTCTTAAATATGTCAAAGGGTTAAAACCTTTCTTGGTGTTCTAGATATTCCAGGTTTGTCCAAAAACCTAATAGATATGAGTAAGTTAAGTGATGAAAACGCATAAACTATATTTGAAAAGGAGGCAAGATGGTTTGAGGAACGATGATGTTGTTGAGGGAAGTTTGTATTGAAGTTTTATAGAAGATGTTGGGAAGCATTATTATTGATGGGTGTAATAATATTGTTGTTCATGAGAATGAAACAAGCAAAACTCCTACTCTTTCTATACAAAGGAAAATGTATATCATCAAATAATGAGACAATTGGAGAGAACAGATTCTATGATTTGCATACAAAGGGTATGGTTGAAGGTATGTATGATTGTTCTTTAGAATTCAATTTCTATGAGCATTGTGTATATGGTAAACATAATTAGTTGAGATTCACATATGGTGCTACAAGAGAAAAATGGATCCTAGAGTTGATAAACAATGATGTATTTGGACATATACACATTCCATCACTAAGACAATATGTCTATTGTGTCTCATTTATAGATGATTTCTCCAAGAAAACATGTTTGTAATTCTTGTTGATGAAATATGAGGTTTTTAGTAAATTTAAATAGGTTAAGGTTCTTGTATAAGACTAAATGATTGTAATATCCCTTTCTGAATAGTCACCAAGAGCGACTCATTAGCCTCTCCAGTTCCCGTAGGCTATAGTTGGTGAAAAAATGAATTAATCAAATATTAATCTCACATAGGCTAAAAATACTTTATAAAGCGACATTAGAAATTAATTGATTTAAAGTGACTTTATAGAAGTCATTTTATGATAAAGTGAGCAGGAAATAAAAAGTTAAGTCATAAAGTGCTCACTTCGAAATTAAAAAAGCAGAATGAGAGTCATTTTCTCATAAAAGTCACTTATTAATATTTTTAATGAGAGAAATGGTCAAGAGAAGTTGAAAAGTCACAAGGAAAAAAAAGTGAAAATATAAAAATGGACATGAGAGCCCATTCTTTCATTCTCATCTATTGCATTTCCAAAAAATAAAGCCCTTGAGATTCTAAACTTCTCTTGGATGAAACCCTAGGAGGAGGGGAATGGTTTCGATAGTGAGACTATCTATCCTAGCTATTGTTTGAGGAGGAATCATCTCATATTTCTCACTTGTTCTTTACGCCATTAAATATTTCAAGCTTACTTTCATATCTAAGAAATATCAATGGATTCTTGAAGAGGGCGCACTTGTTCATAGTGTTCATCAATGCTTGAGAATGCAGACTTACGGAGTCCATTATTTATTAAGAAGGCCACATTTGTTCATAGTGTTCATTGATGCTTGAGAATGTAGACTTATGGAGTCCATGATTTATTGAGAAGGGCGCACTGGTTTATTATCTCAACCATTGAAGGAGGGTGCATACTCTGTGGTACATCATACTTATGAGATAAGGCACATTAGGTTAACATTCAGATTTTGTAGGGTGCACTCTTGAAGAGAATAATATCCCACACATCTTAGTTGTTGTTGCACAAGAGAAAGGGTGCATTAAGGATTGTAGAGGGTGAATCTTTGAATATTTTTCTCTGTGAAAAGGAATTTCCCTATTATGTATTTTATTCTTCAACCTAAGGTACAATTTATTCACACCACTGTGGGGAGGGCGTTGATGAAAAGCAGGGCCACTGTATGAAGCTTTAGATGTGTGATGTGTTTGGTTTTAAATGAGGAGAAATTATTTTATATCTTGCACAAATCGTTATCATGTAGTAGCAATTATTTCTGGGTTCATAATTTCTGTAGAAACACTCTTGTTTCAGAGTTCACTCATCCTGTAGCAGTCAAATATTTGCATTATTCCTTGTACAATAACAAAGGAGGAGATTGTATCAACCTTAGGTATGAACAACAACCACTTAGAGGACCTTATTCATATTTTATGGAGTCCAAAACCAACTATGTCAAGGAGTTTTTACCTTTTCCGGGCATGTATTCAATTTAACTTAAAATATCAGAGCTGAATATTTCTTCTTGTTTATGGATGAGGGTGTGTATTTTTGTTTTTTAACAAAAATGAGTAGTTTTTTATTATTATTGATTTTTAGAAAAATTATACATGACAAGAAGAGCCATTGTCAATATATCCAATTACAATAGGTAGAAAAACTGTTGTAAGCCCTTTAAAGAATAAACAATGGCTAGCAAGAGGACAATCCTAGTTGAACTTAGGGTATTGGCTAAAATAAACTGGCTTCTCCATTAAGACTAAGATAACCTTGAGCCAAAAGACAGGCTATATTTTCCAAAGAATCTGTTGTTCTATTTAAATCTCTGAAAATGTGAAAAAATTCAGCCTGCTCGAAGTCCTACATTGTAATTCGGATTCTTTGCAGAATTACATTCAGAGCTAGATTATTAAAAAGACCATCTGAATTTAGCATTTTGATCAAGAGTTCAAAGTCCCCATAGACTTGGAGAGTTTTAATAGCGGCCTCCTTGGCCAACAAACAGACCTTGAGCAAACTGTAACTCTAAGCTTGATTATGAAGCTAGTTAAAGTCAGCCAGTCAGGCGAGATTATCAACCCCCAATCTCTAGATAACCTGGGATTTCCCTTGGACGTGCCGTCGAAAAAAATACATGCACATGGAGAATTTGTCCACTGATTTAAGAAATCACTCTTATTGCAGCAAATTCGCCAAGATGGGGGGCAATTTGGTTTAACGATATTCATTTTCCGGTTGAATAGAGAAAAAATTTCCTAGCCATACGCACACTTCAACAGACAGATCGGATGGAGAAAAGAAATTATGGACTAATTCTGATATAAGCAATTTGGATTTAGCTACTATTTTTTCAGGTGTTGGCCTCGTGCCATTGAATATCCAATCGTTGTATGAAAGCCACAAAGACCACCAAATGAGTTTCAGAATTACCAGCCATAACTTTTTCCACTACTTAATGTTGACCGAATCGCTAGAAATCCGATCTTGGCAGTTTGGAATCCTTTCATGCCGAGAGGATAAGAGTGAAGATATAGAGCTGTGAGATGATGCTGTAATAGATAGGCCAAGAAGAACTATCTCCCATACATTATGAGAAAAATCGCACTTGATGAAGATATGGTCGGATGTTTCCTCTGCAGTATTGCAGAAATAACATCTAACGGCCCATTGAAACCTCGCCTTTGCAAATTCTCTCTGGTCAGAACTCGTCTATGTAGGAGGAGCCAAGTAAAAAAAATTCTTAGGGAGATAAGGAGAGGACCACACGTCCTTCCAAATTGTTGGAGAAGAGAAAGGGCCTATGGATGATTGAAGAGCGGAGAAGCCTAATCCAACTGAGTATTTTCCTGTACATCCCCACCCCCAAACATCTTTGGAAAAGCAGTTAATCGAAGCCATACCAGTTAGGTGAAGAATCAACAAATTCTGTTAAGAAATAAGATGAACTGGGGTCTCAAGAAAGACCCAGCCATCCCAATTCCCATCTCTATCCCAAATACAAATGTCTGCCAGCCTGAGGAACACTTTATTGGTTAACCAAATCTTAAACTCAGATAGAGAATTAATAGATGAGAGAGGAAGATTTCCTAAAATCTTATCCTCCTAGAGAAAAGTTTTTTTCCCACTTCCTGGAATTCTATAGAGCTGAGACTAAATATTATCAAATCCTTTTCGACATAAATTCTAGACTAATTTTTCTGTAGGAGTGTTAACTATCTTAATATTTCTCAATGATCCTCCTTTTAAGTATTTCTTCCAAAAGATCTTGCTGACTAGATGGTGTTTGTCTGAGTACAATTGCCATACGAGCTTTCCTCCCAAAGCCATATTAGCTAACTCAAGATCTCGAATTTGAAGACCACCCTCCAAGATGGGTCTTTTGATGGTTTCCCAATTGACTAAATGCATCTTCTTTTGGTTTCCTTTTCCACCTTCCCAGAGAAAGTCACGAAGGAGTTTGGAGATTTGAGCGGAAATGGACTTGGGGGAAAGAAGCAAGGAAAGCTGGAAGATAGGGAGGGATGAAAGTACAGACTTTATCAAAATCAATTTTCCCGCCTTAGTTAACCAATTCCCACCCTAGGAGACAATTTTAGATTTGATTTTACCAATCACATCCAACCATGGGGAAGGAGGGTTGGGTCCCAAAGTTAAGGGAAGCCCCAAATACTTGATTTTATCGCATTTATCGAATATGGGGAAGCCCAAATAATGATCCATTCTATGAAGAGATTGAAGATCTATGTTCCATCCATAAACAACACTTTTGTTGTTATTGATCAGTGCACCAGAGATTAAACAATAATTTTGCAAAATTACATTGAAATCCTGAGCAATGATAGGGGATGCCCCTCCCAATAAGAGAGAGTCTTCTGCAAAAAGGGCATGGTTAATGGGAGCTACCCCTATTGCAATCTTAATTCCAGGAAGAACTTTAGTAGCCATTTCAGAAGAAAGATTTCTACTTAGCACTTTTGCCATCAAAATATACAAAAAGGGGGACAATGGACACCCTTGTCCCAGCCCTCTTGAAGCTTGAAAGAAATATGTCAGCCTTCCATTTACAAGCGGTGAAATCCAAGGCCTATCTGTGCAGGCTTTTATCAAAGAAACGAACTATGCACTAAAGTCAAAAGAGCTTAAGACTTGATAAAGGAAGGAGAGCTTGACTCGGTCAAAAGCATTTTTCATGTCTAACTTGATCAGCATGCCTTTCTCCTTTCTTTGGAAACTGGAATGAAGGGCCTCCTGAACTTGGATCACACTATCTATTAAGTGTCTTCCTTTAACAAACCCTCCCTGAAGAGGATAAATTAGAGCTCCTAACAAAGGTTTCAGTCTATTGGCTAATGGTTTGGCCAAGATTTTATAAGAAGCATTACAAAGAGAAATGGGTTGAAATCTATCAAAAGAGGAGGGATTTACTTCCTTTGGAATCAAGGCTAGAAAGGTAGATTTAGTATTTCCTCCGACTTTGGATTTTTTAGGAAAGATGAGATCATCCGGAGGAGATTGTATTTGATAATATTCCAGCATAATCTATAAAAATGGATAGATAATCCATTCAGCTCAGGGGCCTTATCATGATCCATAGCCCAAATGGCATCAACCACTTCTTTCTCAGAGAATATTTTCACAAGTCCTGCATTGTCTTCTTGACTGACCAATGAAGGGATATTAGAGAGAAAATCAGAATTCAACTCTACATCAGTTTTACTATCTTCCTTAAACAAAATCTGGAAATGCTCATTAGCAGTTGATTGCAATTGAAATTGACCTTTAATAACCTCTCCTAAGGAAGAACATATCTTTGAAATATGGCTACGAGAAATCCTGGACTTGCATTGTCGATCGAAAAAGGAAGAATTTTTATCCCTTGCTAGCAACCAAAGACTGCGGGATTTAAGCCTCAAATGAAATTCCTCCTAGCGAAAGGAAAGAGAGGCTAAATATTGCGCAGCCTGCTCAATAACCAATTGAGAATGAGATATTACCTGATTTTCCATACTGAGCTGAATATCAGGTAGAGCCTGAACTGTCTCTTCCCTACTTCTCGAAAGGTTTTTTATGGGCGTTTTGATCCACCTTTTCAAAGCAACCTTAGTAAGCTTCAATTTTTGTTCCCAAATGAAATTGGGTGAGCTGTCGATGAACTGAGACCAAACTTGAGAGATTAATTCCCAAAAACCATCCCTTTCAGCCCAAAGAGGGTTGAATTGAAAAGGTAAAGGGCCGAGATTTTCTTCTCTTTCCAATAGAAGAGCAATAGGATGATGATCTAATGTGAGCTTTGATAGAATTATTGAAGATAAAACGTCGATATCCAACAACGAGCTTTGGACTAAAAATCGATCTAAGCGGGCAGATATTCAAGCCAATCCCACTCTATTATTTGTCCACATAAAACAACCCCTCTTGGGCTTTATATCTAGAAGATCGTGAGCATGAATCAAGGAGTCAAACATCTCCTGAAATAGGTCCTTACAAGTATTTCCAACTTTTTTATCCTTTGGTTCCAAAACAATATTAAGATCGCCAGCCACAACTATATTTCTGAGAGCACGATTTTCTAAGTAAAGTGACAAAGTTTGCCAACAGATTTTTTTCTCCAGGGAATTGACAGGAACATAAAGGTTGAAAAGAGAAATGGTAGTATTACTCAATAGATGTTGTAATTCAGAGAAGATCCAATAATGCGTTGAATGTGAGGATTGAAGGAGAAAATTTTCCTCTGACCATAAAGTGGCAAGACCACCAGAAGTGCCCCGAGCACTTACAGCCATCCCAACATTTTTATTCCATTTTTCCCTACTGATAGATAAAAGGGCTTCGTCTTCTATCTTTGTTTCTTGGAGCAGGAGAATGTCTGAGGGATTCATTTTGAGCAAATCTTTAACTGCCTCATCATTCAGAGGGTTCCCCAAACCCCTACAATTCCAAGAATTTATCTGCAATATTTACCCGAGGGGCAGGGAGTCGCTCCTCCCTTTGGGGGCCTATTACGCTTGCTTCTACCAAATAAAAATTTGATAGTAGGTTGGATACCCTGCATCTTAAGCCTCTCATCTTCTTCCTCTCTAATGTCCTTTCGAGATTTCCTTCCAAACTTTTTAGCAAATTTCCCATCATCTTCCGAGGAGCCAGAAGACCCATCTTTCTTCTTGACCACATCAGCATAAGAGGGACATATTGGAGGTTTTATGGGGGGTAAATACTGTGAACAAGCCTCTTCCCTGGGATTAATATGGGTTGGATCAGACTCGGTGTTAGATTCTCCTTCTTCAATATTGTCTACAGAAAGCTGAATTTCACCTTCTTCCAGAATATGAGAGATCTGTTCATCAGCAGAGCTTAACACCTCGAAGGGATTTGAAGAGACCGGATCCTTTCCAACCTTCGGAAGGAGAGAAGAATTCTTTACTTCAGAATTGGTTCCACTACCAATGTTTCCCTGTTTTTTATTTACCAATTTAGAAGAACCTAATTTCTAAACTTGCTTCCATTGATTAGGCTTATTTGATACTAAGTCTGCTTCAGTTTTTTTTCTTACAATTAAGGGCAAAGTGTCTGTATTCATGGAATAACCGACACTTAAAAGGGAGTTGTTCATATTCTAGTTCCTTAATATGAGACCAATCAGCTACATTAAGCATGATTTCCTCGAGCAACCCAATCTCCAAATCGACCTCGACACAAATCCTGGCACAAGAATATTGCTCTTTCCTTTCTGCCCTGCCAATGTATTTTTCGAGCGTATTCCCAATAACTTCCAAGGATTTGGAGTTCCAACAGTGAAGGGGAAGATGGGGAAGCCTAACCCAAACAGGAATAGCGGTGGGCACATCCTGGGTTGGATCAAAATCCAACGTCCATTTGTTCAAATATAGACCCTATAGACCCTAAGGACCCATAAAATAAGGGTCGTTTCGGAATATAAGGTCTCTATCATCTGTTGATTCAAAGACAAAAACAAAGTAACCTCTGCCAACCAGATGGTTGCGAATTCCATCTGAGACCAATGGTCTCCAATTTCGTTGGATCCATCCATCAACAGCCTTCGAGGATTGCCACAACCCAGTGAATTTCCCTATAAGTCCTCATTCAGCTAGGTTCAAGGCAGTCCTATAGGGACGTTCTTTTGGAAGATCAACCGAAGGTATATCTGCCTTCTTCACAAAGGACTGCCCCAGAGGGATTCCCTTTCTCTTCCCACACGCAACAAAGAGACGTTTAAAAGCATCTATCTCCAGAGGCCATAACTGATCCACTGGAAATAAAAAATGAAAAGGAGATGCAAACCCAAGAAAAGCAAACTAAGTCTGTTCCAAAAAGATAGGAAACAAACCAATATTCTTGATACCAAGTTATCAGAGCCAACGCGAAATTTGTATCATCTACTTCTACTTGTAAGTTTCAAAAGTACTTAATATCAATTTCCAGTATGATATTTGAGAAATATTTATGCGTCTAAAGCAATCTGGGAACAGAGTTCATTTATTTCTGTAAAAGTATCCATGTGGAATAATTGTGATATCCGAGTCTGTTTCAATTTTTTGTGGTTATAGTCTTAGTTACAGACGCTGTAAGTCCACTAGTGTTGTTTCTTGGGAGACATGTAAGATAGCCTTAAGCCCCAAACTATTCCTTTGCTGCCCGATTCCTGTAAGTGTTCCATGGATCCTTCAATGGACTCTATAGGACTTACTTCCCTGGACTGCCAATCTACAGATCAAACTACTATTTCTTTAACTAAAAGAAAATCTTCCTTTCAGACTTCTGCAGCCTCATCATCCATAATTACCATCGATGATACAATACCTTCCCCTGACTGGAAATTGCCCGAGATATTACCTTCTGAGGTTTATAAAATGAAATGGTGGCAGTATAAATCCTGCACACAAATTAAAATCAATTCTTTGGACATCACCTTCAGTGACCAGGAAGAGCCCATTCACATTAATTTAATTGACAAAAACCAAATTGACTGGGCAAAAACAAAAGATTACAAATATGCACATCTAGGCGCTGTCAAATTAGGACTTGGTCCATTAGTACGACCCTATATGAATGTTTCTTTCTTGTGTTGTGTTTTGGATACCCGCCACTTAGATTTTGTTGATGCTTTAATTGGAGGTTTTGAAGGCCCCTTGCATAATGGCCCATTTTTTGGTACTATCTTTCCTAAGTATTATGTCAGCCTTGATGACCCCTACATCTATGATTTACTCAAGGCCTAGATTCGTCCCTTAGGATTTAAAATGGACACTGGCTCTAAAATCATCCAACTTAAATCGTTGGTTGTAATCCTCTTTGGAAATGATTCCCTTCCACCTCTTACCCCTAAAATCCATGAAAGTTCACGCCTACTAAGTATGGTAGAAACTGATAAGTTAAAAAACTCTACACCTATCACCTTTGACTGGACTGGCATCAGTTACCCAAAGCAATGGGAGGCAAGATACAGAGAGTTGAGAGACTTTGAAAAAACTAAAAACCAACAACTCTCTATTCCCAAACCCCTTGTCTTTGATAGATGTTCAAACTCTTTTAAATTGCCTGAAGGGTTTCCTTCTCCCCAATTTTCTCCACCTCTTGTAATATCTTCCTCTGTGCATAATACTTCTGAAAGATCAGCCTTGTTTGAGCCTTGTTCTTCTTCTCGCCTTTCTTTTTCAGGTGTTCATAACAATGAGCACAAAGGTCAGCATGCAGACTGCCCTGCCTGTAGAAAAGCACTTGAGAGACTAAAAATCAGAAACAAAGGAGTAAGCTTGTACATGATGTCTCTCCCTAGAAGTAGCCCTAGTTTTACCTCCACAAACCCACAGGGTGATACCTCGTTCCATCCAGGAAGAAATCTTCCTGATACTCCATTTTGACAGTTTGCTCATGATGGTCTTTCTAAAAGAGAGTTCATGCCACATAGATCATCAAATCCACACGAAAGTGTCTCTGATGAAATAAAGTTGCTTAATTTCAGCAATTATCAGCAACAACTGACTGGCCAAAACATCGATGACATAGCCTCTGATATTTTAATTCTCAGACAGAAAAAGAGCACATTTCCTTGCTTGAAGCTAAAATTGATCACTTGCTTGCAGGACAAGAAGAAGTAAAAACTGCTATTATCTTAGTAAGCGAAAAATTAGAAAAAAGGCTAGATGTCCTAGGAAAAATGATGGCCAGAACACAAAATGTAAATAGTAAAAAGAGCCCTGTAAGCCAAACTGCTTTAGAGCTTGTAGCTAAAGGCCATAAAGTCAAACATGAAAGAAGATACTCTTTTGGAATGATGAGTATCCAAGAAGATGACCAAAGACCTGAATTCCTTTTTGGTCAAGAAATAGAAGAGCTTCAAGAGTAAAGAAATATGGTCTCCCAGTTCAAGCAAATGCCAATTGCCCTCCCAAATAAATATTTATCGGCATTCAGAATCCCAAAAAGAGAAAATATTGGATCCTCAAATCCATACGACCAAGGTCATACTAATCCTCAGATAACAGGTTGTCCCCCTCCTTTTGATACTAAAATGTCAAATCTTCCTGACACTTCTCCTTCATCAGTACCTCTTTCCCTTAGTTTCGAGATAAATGGGATGAATAATTTAATCTCCCAGATGCCTAATCAACCAGTGTTGAACATACAATGTCAATCCCGCCCCCAGATTAGATCTGCCATCTAGCTTCTATCAAATTGGGTCTTGTACAAAAGAACATAGGACAATACAATAACTGGCCAACAACTAGCACTCCAGCTGGTTGCCGGATTTTTAGGGCTAGCCTCAGAATGGTGGCACTGTATTCCCCAAGAATCCAAAGAAGAAATGTTGAATGCAGAAGATGCGGACCAACAAATTCTTACTACCCTTGGTAAAGAATTCTATGGTCCCGATGAAAATGAAGATTATGAACATCTTGCATCTTTATTTATGTCTGCCAGAATCTGTGACCTAAATAAGAGTGAAGAATATTTTTGCTATATTCAAAAATTGTTGATTTCTTCTGGCAATGTTGATAAGCCTGCATATCTGAAACATTACTTGAGAAGCTTTCCCGGCCATGTTCCTGATGTTGTTGAACAACACCTTAAAGATAAAAACATCCCTCTGTCAAGTCTTTCCCTTGACCAATTGCATGGATTCATCATGGAAACTTGGCAAGAACATTGTCTGGAGAAAAGAGTGGCTAAAGATTTCAAGCGACACTCTTCAATGTTTTCCTCGGGTTTTTGTAAAGATGTTACAAAAATTCCAAATTGGGGGTGTGGCGCCCACAACTGAGGACACTTCGGGCGTGAATCATGTAGTTGTAAGAAGAAACAACAGCCCAAATATACTAGTGTACCTAGATTTCATCTAGACAAAGGCTATAAGCATCAAAAAGGCAAAAGATTTCAAAAGAAAACCTACTTTAAGAAAAGATCTGAACCTGCAGATAAAGAAAAATGTTTCATCTGCGGTAAAAAGGGTCACTGGGCTAACAAATGCCCAAATAAAAATAAAAAGCCTAAACTTGCTGCCATGTTTTCAAAAAACCTGGATCCAACCTGGTGGGATCTAGCTTGGTGTGCAGCAGGAGACTACCCTGAAGGTGAAGTCGTCTTCTTACTAGAAGAAGGAGATTCCTCTGATTCCGACCCTGCCTTAGATAAATTTGCTCCAAACTCATCTTACTGTTCTTCTTCTTATTATGATGAAGAAGCAAATTTAAGAGGTTGCTCTAGTCCTCCTGATTTCAGTTTTTATATGTTCTCTTTCAACCCGCCTAAGGTCTCCTCAGAATTTAGGATTGCTGAAATAGACAAAGAATTGTCTAAGACCCCAATCTATCAATAAATGAAAAGGCAAGATCTGAAAGATGAAAGAAGAAAGCTTTTAACAAGAAGAAAAGCAAAAGAAAAAGTCTGAGAAGAAAAAGAGAAATCTGTCTCTCCAGAAATTAGCAAGAATCCAGCATTCTACCAGCCTGCTGATTTATACAAAGGCTATCCTGATCATCATGAGGATAGACAAAAGTTTAGAAAAGATCAAGAAAATCTGATAAGACTACAGATCAAAGATAAGCAGTATTCCCTAAAGAAGTTGGTAAAAGAAATAGAGGAATTGAAAAGAATGCTTGAAATAACAACAAGAGAAAGAGACCAGTCCTCTGGTGAAGAAATGTGCAGAGCCTATGCCGAAGCATTACAGTCACCAAAAGCTGCTGAAAGTCCAAAAAATTCTCAACACACTAGTGATTCAGGAACAGAAGACCGTCAGAATGATGAACCGTCACTAGGATCTCTAGGACTATTCACTAGTCCTAAATATTTCATTAAAATAAAGTTTTGTCCATCTGAATTCAAATCTTATGAGCTTGATTGTTTGATAGATTCAAGTTGCCAAATGAATTTGGAAAAAGGAAATGCTATACCATCTTTTTACTGGGAAAAAATAAACGAACATGGTGTAGCCATTGAAGGAACTCCTGTACAGCTCAAAGGATCAGTTCCAGATTTTCCAATAAGCATCAATGGAATAAAAGAAGTTCTGCATCTCAACAGACTAGACGATCTGAAAGAAGATTGCATCATAGGATCACCCTTCTTGCATAAAGTCAGCCCCATTACAGTTGATGAGCCCAATATGAATTTTTCTTGTACAATAAATGGCAGAAGAGTTTCCACCCCTCTATACTATTTTGCTTCTTACAAATGTAAGAATCTTGTTCCCCAATCCAACCCCGCTCTCAGTCTTGCAGAACTGTTCAAAATGGAAAGATACATCGCCTATGCAGAAATGCACAAAGAATTTGCCCTCTCCGAAATTTCCTCTAAACTAGAGAAGGATTGCACCTCGAAGTCACCTAATGCATTTTGGACCAGGGAAAAATACTTTGTTTCCTTACCTTTTAACCCCCTAGAAAAACCAAAAGCTCAAAAAGCCTCTGCTGCCCTTATGTCTCCCTCAGAAAGAGAATTTTGTGCAAATGAAATCAAAGAACTCTTGGACAAAGGCCTTATAGAACCTTCTAAGAGCCCTTGGGCATGTTGAGCATTTGTTGTCAATAAACACTCTGAGATAAAAAGAGGAAAACCCAGACTAGTTGTGAATTTTAAACCCTTGAACAAGATCCTTGAACCAGTCTGTTATCCTCTGCCTGATAAATCTAGTTTGTTGCAAAGAATAGCAGTATGCACCATTTTAGCAAGTTTGACCTGAAATCTGGTTTTTACCAGATTGGAATTGAAGCAAAAGACCGGTACAAAAATGCCTTTGTCGTTCCTCATGGGCAGTATCAGTGGAAGGTCTTTCCAATTGGCATTAACAATGCACCATCAGAGTTCCAGAAAAGAATTGAAGATATCTTCAGAGAAAATAAATGGGCATTAGTATACATAGATGATATTCTTATTTGTTCCCGCAATCTACAGGAACATTTGAAACATCTTCAAGAATTTTATTCTTTGGTTTTCAAACATGGATTGGTTTTGTCAAAATCCAAAATGGAAATTGGCGAAAAGGACATTGAACTTTTAGGATATAAAATAAGTAAAGGACAGGTGATCCTCCAAGACCATGTCCTGAAGGTTTTTGCTAACTTTCCTGAGCGGATCTTAGAAAAGGTTCAATTGCAGAGATTCTTGGGAAGCCTAAATTATAATGGGCCATTCTACAAAGGACAAGCAGATGACATTCATCTGCTGCAGCAACGACTGAAGAAAAATTCCCCAAGATGGAATAAAGATATGACGGATGCAGTAAAGCAAATCAAAGAAAAAGTAAAACAGCTTCCTCCACTCTCACTACCACAAGGCTTAGGTCAAATGGTGATTGAAACAGACGCCTCCAATAAAGCTTGGGGAGGTATTCTCATAGAAAAACATGGTGATCAAGAAGAAATCTGCGGCTACGCTTCAGGAGCATTCAAAAATGCAGAAATCAATTATCCGTCAAGTCACAAGGAAATCCTCGCAGTCAAAAAGACTGTAAACCATTTCAAGCTTTATCTAAAACCTGTCAAGTTCATTATTAGAACAGATCTGAAAATAATGCCTGGTATATTCAAGAATGAAAATCTTATGGCAGAAAATAGTTCTAGGATTCTAAAATGGTTTCTTTGGTTGCAAAACTTTGATTTTGAAATTGTATATAAACCAGGATATTCGAATTGTGTTGCTGATATGCTAACCAGAGAAGAATTACAGGAGAAACCTAGCCTCAACATGTTTGGCTATGGAGCATCTAGCTCGTCAAACAAAAAATCTAAACTTCAGATCTTCAATGATCCCTTGACAGAGGAAGAAAGAGAAGATTTTTTTAATTGTGCCAGCAAAAAGGAAGCAGATAAGTATCTTTCCCTCTCCTTGATCCAACAAGTAAATGGCTCTCCTTTGAAAATAGAAATATTGGAGAGATGGGAAAAACAAGCCGATAAAGGCTTAAAAAATGCCATGCACCAACTTCAGCAGCTTAATCACGTGTGGGTTGATACAGCTTATACAGATGGGCGAGAATTGTATTATGCCGATATTGGTCCATGATTTTTAACATGGAATAGTTATAACCTCATATTGCAGTTCTGCAAATAACAAGGAGAAATAATAATTTGTGGAGACCCTTCTACACTGGTGCAACAACAATGGTCCAGATGGACAGAAGTTTTCCTTGATAAATTCTATCCAAGAAAAGATTGGGTTCAACGACGTGCAAATTTCATTCTACACCTTCAAGCAGATATGATTGTAGCACACCACAATCATATGTGGTTTAAATTTAAATTGCGACATCTTGGAGGAGCTTACTGTCCTCTTGAACCCCCTATTTTCACTCAGCAGAAATTCAGAAGAATGGACAAAAATGGTCGCCTCTTAGATCATAAAATTCATACAAGAAGAATTCCTTTAAGCCTTAAATTTGAATCCATTTTTCAAGGAGAATTATGTTGTATTCCTAATGAAGTCATGCTCGGATCCGATGTGGAACAGTGTTTCTCAAATTGCTTATTTCCGGATACCGAATTTGGTTTAGATAATGATTCTGACTCTGATAGATTCACCGGTTGTACATGTGGGGAAAATCCATATATTTGTAATCATGACAATGAATAATGGAAAGCGTCGTGGGCCGCTAATAGTAGCTCCACTTTGTAAAAAGTCCAGTCTAGTTGTCAGTCCGTAGATTCTTTCACATGGCTTGGGTGACTTACACAACAAAAGCTGCGATTTGATCCACTACCATGAGATCCGAATCAAATCTTTTTACCGATAGGTGTAAGTTTCAGGTCACCGTTTTACCGGCTAAAATATGTATAAATAAGGTGCTCCTCCCCTCATTTGGACACCGAGTGTTTTTTGAGTCTAGTAAGCTTTCTGCATTTTCTCTCTGTGTTGAGCACTGTGTATGCTCTCCCTCTGCGCTTCGAGCGATCAGCTGGGATCAAAAGAGTGATCTTACTTGTAATGAGTCTATAAAACCAGTAGCATATGCTCTCCCTCTGCACTTAGTGTGATCAGCTGGGATCAGAAAAAATCACAGCAGCCAACTCCAAACGAATTCTAGGAAGATTCCACATAGCAATCCCTAAACCTACGCACATGCCAGCACTTCCTGCACATGACCAACAACCTGCAAACCAGGCACCAAACGCAACAAGTCGAGATCTCCAAAGTATGAAATTCTTGGAGCGATAAATCTACATTGTCTTTCAAGGCGTGGAACTCAATGACCTCCTCTTCAAAACAACCCTGCCTAAGAATTTCTTCAAGAAAAAATGAGAAACTCCAATGAATGCAAGACAAATCTCGAAAAACTCTTGAAAAGCGAGTTCACTTTCAGTAGAAGCATCAAGGAGAGCTCCTCCAGCGAACAGAGAAACCAGGCCCTCCCAGAAGCCGGATCCGCAGAATGAACAAAGGTTCAAAGAAGCAAGGGCTACAGTGAACGCAGTCAATTGAGACACGAGCTCCTCCAACGAGCAGAGAATCCCAGACCGGATCCAGAGTAACTTCAAAGAGAAGGCCACAAAAACTTCAAAGAAAATAAAAAACCTGCAAAAGATTTTCAAACGCGTTCTTGGAGCCAAAACAAATTCAATTATATTTTTAACGCTGAGGAGAGAGGGTGTGTATTTTGACTACTGTTAATCATTATATAATTATAAATACTATAGGAGATAATTAGCACATTTGAATATTCTTAATTCTATATTTGGATATGAAAAAACTCGACACAAACATTAGAAATCAATTACACACATTTGAGCAGTCAATGACAATCTACAGTAGTAGACATCTCAATTGTTTGACGAAATTCTTCAATCAAATTACACTCAGAATCCATTTAAGTAATCTCAAAATTAAGTGGGGTTAAATGAGTTTGTATGCTTCATAACCAACACAATGGGATAACCTCAAGCGCTGGGAAATACCTCTAGCTCCATATAAGAATTTGTTCATATCTTGGGAAAATTTCCCCATTACCTTAGGATATCACAACAATGAAAATAGAACTGTTGAAGATAGATAATGGAGACGAGTTACGCAAAAAATGTTTTGAGTATCTATGTAAACAAAGCAACACAGTGGGATAACCTCAAGCGATTGGGAAATACCTCTAGCTCCATATAAGAATTTGTTCATATCTTGGGCAAAACATTACCTTAGGATATCACAACAATGAAAATAGAACTGTTGAAGATAGATAATGGAGACGAGTTACGCAAAAAATGTTTTGAGTATCTATGTAAACAATGTAGAATAGGAAAAGGTATTCAATGTTATCTAATTAGCCAATCACCTACATCAACACTAGTTTATAACACTTCTTATGAGGTATGGATTGGTAAGAAATCCTTCCTTGAACATTTCAAAGTTTTTGGTTGTGGTGCTTATGTATATGTTCCCAAGGAGAAAATGAGCAAGCTTCACAATAAAGTAGAAAGTGTATCTTCAAGGAATGAACATTTCCAAAGACATTAATAATATTTCTAAACATGAAGATGGACCAACAGAAAGAGAGGTAGAGAAAATACAATTTGATTTGGATAATGGAGAATCTTACTCAAAGCTAATGATGAGTCAGATGAATAGGATGACTTGCAAACCTTAGTCTCGAGGACATATGTTCATGTAAGAAGGCAAACAAAAAGGTATAGTCCACTAATTTTTGTTTTTCCTTTGTTTTATCTTCTGTTGACGATGATATTAAAACTATTAAGAGGTAGTTGATTACAAGGAAGGTAAACTTTGGAAGAAGACCATGGTTAAAGAAATCGAGGCCTTGGACGAAAATGAGGCATGGGATTTGGTCAAGTTGCTTATGGAAGAAAACTTGATGGTAGAAAATGGGTATTGAAGAATAAGATCAATGTAGAAGGTAGAGTGGAGAAGTACAAGGTTTTCCTCGTAGAAAGATTATATTCCTACGTGGAGGGAATTGATTTTGGTTAGATTTCTCTCTTTTGCAAAATTGACTTCCATTATCTTTCGGTTGTATATTGTTGTTGCATTTAATCTTCAACTAGAAAAGATGGATGCAAATACAATGCCTTAAAATGGGGAGTTAGAATAAGAAATCTACATGAAACAACTTTAAGGGTTAACAGTGAATGGTATGAAGGAGAATGGTTTGCAAGTTGTATAAGTCCTTCTACGACTTAAAGAAATCCCCAAGGATGTGGTATCAAAAGTTTGATACTTATATATTTGGAGTGGGATTTATGAGAAGCAATGTTGATTACTATGTGTATTCCAAGTAGGTCGGTGATCACTTTATTTATGTAGTATTTTATGTTGATGATATGTTACTAATAAAAAATAACAAGAATACCATCAAGGAGGTTAAGTCTCGACCATCCTCTAAGTTTGAAACAAAGGATCTTGGTGTTGCAAACTTTATTTTGTGCATGGAAATTAAAGGATATCATGTTGATAGGAAACTCAAGTTAAGCTAGACTAAGTATGTTCAAACAATTTGTAAAGGAATAAAATGTAGGGATGTAAGTTGTTCAAGGTTCCTATTCATGTAGTTGTAAAGCTATTTAAAGAATGGGTCCCAAGGCATGGGAAGTGGTAGAGGACATGTCTAGTGTTCCCTATGTTGGTGTTGTTGGTAGTTTGATGTATGATGTGCTCTATACTAAACCATAGATTTCCCATTTAGTGTAATCTACATAGGGAGGAGAATATGGGGTACTCAAGGAGGTACCTAAGGGAATAATTATTGTAATATGGCCATAACCATGGAATAAGATCACTTTGTAGTGGTGGTATAGCCCATCAGGTAGTTAGAGGTTGTTGGTATAAATCCATTGGAATACTCATGAGAAATTATAAATATACATGAGTATCATTGTATTGAGATATGTTGGATGTGAAGATTCTATTGTAACAATCTTAGCTTGTGGAGTGATTCCTTCCATAGGGAATAATAAATGGTGTTACCCTACCTTAAGGGTCTTCTCTAGATTATTGTGTTCATTATTATTACTTTTTATTATGTGGATCTATTGTGTTATTTACAAGTTAATTTCTATGTTATATCTTCAAATCTATTGAGGTTTATTACAAGTAGTACCAAAGCCCTTTCTTGGGCTACAATCTTGGTATACAAAGTGGAAGATATATATATATATATATATATAGTTTTTTTAATATTTTTGAAGGAAAAAGAGAGAATTTTTATCCAAATCCATTGCTAAAACTTTTTGTGTCGAATTTGAAAACCGATTGTAGATTTGAGCTCCCCTCGAAAAAATAGCAAAGCTAAAAAAACGTAATCAAGGAAGTGGAATTATCAGGGATTAAAAATTAGTTGTTTAAGTTTTGTTTTTCTTTTGGAGACAACCATGCGGATTGTAGATCTGATATTCTTTGTGTTAGAATAATCCGTCAGGATTATTGTAAATAAATAATAGGAATATGAATAGCTAGGAAGGCGAAAAGGCTGGTAATCAACCGCCTCATGAAATGTATAAATATAGGCATTTGCATTTGAATAATGAATTGGAATCGGGAGTTATTACCAACAAGTGGTATCAGAGCAGGGCTGTCTGCCATAACTCCTACTGCATTTCTGCCCATTCCTGGCATTCTGCTTGCCAGTCCATTGCCAGACTGCTCCATCAGTCTGCCAGTGGAGTCGCATGCAATGTATGCGTTACTCCATCTGCCTGAGTTTATTCTCTGCGTGCATGCAATACCTAACCCTAATCCTGAGTTATTCTTCTCCTCCATTTTCATCCTGGTGGGCTGCGACCTGTTTTTCCTGGACGTTGTGATACCTTAGTTTCCTGGACGTTGTGTGCCTTTTATCCTGTGTGTTCAGTTGCTACTAAGAGGGATAATTTGCAATTCATTCCATTGTTGCGTTCTGGAAGACTTGAAGACCGTTGCATGCTGTTGCTGAACTGATATCTCACCACTGCTAACCCTAAATTTACCCGGAAGTTTATTGTGAAACCCCATCTTTGAATACGCTTCATCAAATGCATTGAGACCGTGAAGACTGCGGCCTATTGATTCTGCGTTTGAATGCGTTGAAGTTTTTGAATCTATATTGGAGCTGAAAATATATTGAATCTATATGTGTTGAGTATTTGCCATGTATTTGCTGGGTATTTGCTGTGTATATGCGTTATTTCTTAGCTGAAATGTGAAATGTTGGTATATGTTATATATTGTAAGAGTCGTAGTTGAGAGCTGTGAGAGCCGTAGAACTGCGACCCATTCCTGCAAGCGGTCCATTAGACTTCAGCGACCAGCCACATATTTCTCAAGAAAAGCTCTGCTAGATAGCAAAAGTCCTTTCATTCTGGAAGACGCGATCAGGATTCTTATGCCGAAGAAAGAAAGCTGAATTGAAGGAAAAACGCCTGGAGAATTGAAGATGGGAAGTACTCGTTGAATACGATCTAGAAGGCAAGATATCCAAATCAATTCAGATCAC
>LPNX010059206.1:12404-22758 GCA_001517045.1 Pseudotsuga menziesii
TTTTTTGAGAATGTGCATAGGCTCCACTTGGAACTCTCCCTTGGTTTCCACTTGTATCACATTCGAATCAATTATGTTATTACGATCATGGGAATATTTCTTAAGCAAGGAAAAATGGAAAACATTATGGTCTCTAATGTTAGTAGACATTGCAATCCTATATGCAACTGGCCTTATCCTATCAAGGACTTCAAATGGCCCACAATATATTGGTTCCAGCTTGGCAGAACTTCCCAACTTTAGGGAACTTTTCCTTGGATTTACTCTTAAATAAACATGATCTCCAATTTTAAATTCCTTGTGCACTCTTTCCAAATATGCATAACTCTTTTGAATGTCATGGGTTGTCTTTAAATTGTGCCTAATCTTAACAATTTCTTCTTCCATTTTTTTGACCATTTCTGGCCCAAGCACTATCTTTCTCACTGGACTATTCCAATTCACTAGAGTTTTGCATCCCTTTCTGTATAGTGCCTCAAACTAACTCATTCTCAATGATGATTGATGTCCATTATTACATGCAAATTATACCAAGTGTAGGTAATCCTCCCACAGTGGATGGCTTATCCATCACATAAATTCTTAACATGTCTTCAAGAACTTGATTCACCCTCTCAATTTGTCCATCAGTTTGAGGATGATACATTGTACTAAAATTAAGCTGAGTTCCCAATTCATGAAATAACCCTTTCCAAAAATTGGATGTGAACTTTGCATCTTGATCCAAAACTATTGCTTTCCATAATCCATGCAATTTGAATATTTTCTTCATTAAGATGTTCACTATTTCACTTGTTTTATGAGTGGAGTTGACTGGAATAAAATGTGATTCCTTTGATAGCTTGTCCACCACAACCATAATTGAATCGTGCTTCTTCACTGTCAATGGAAAACTTGTTATAAAATCCATAGAAATTACTTCCCACTTCCTTTTCGGAATGGGAAAAGGCTGCAATAGTGATGTTGGATGCTGATGCTTTGCTTTGACTTGTTATAACTTTTGGCACTGAGCAATGTATTATGATATATCCTTCTTCAGTCCATGCCAAAAGTATTGCTTTCTTACTGTTGTTATTGTCTTTTGATATCCTGGATGTCCAGAGTATGGCATTTGATAAATTTCATTCATTATTACCTTCTTCAAATCTACACAATTTTGACTATACAATCTACCCTTATAAACAAGAAGATCATCTTCTTCGAGTCGGTATCCTTCACACTTCTCATTTAATTTTTCCTGCTGCAATTTCTCTTTTACTTGAAGGTAGGTTTCATCAATATTTTGGGCTTCAAGAACTCTTGTTCTCAAATCTGATTTGCAAATGATTAATTATGCTGCATGAAATTTTATGCTAAGGGCGTCTGAAACCTTATTCTCTTTTCCTTTTACATGTTTTAATTCAAAATAAAATTCACACAAAAATTCTAGTCATCTAGCTTGCTTGGAATTTAAGCTTTCGTCGATTGACTCTCAATAATCATGTCGATTCTGATGTTGGTACCTCGGTGTCGGAGCCTCGGCATCGACACTGGTATGATGATCCATTCACCAACAATATGTTGATCCCAACATCGACACATCAAACCTCGGAACTCATCACTTAATGAACAAAAATTATCAATGACCTTTCCGATACCGGTGGCGACATCAAAACCCTGGTAGATTCACATGCACTAGGCATTATCACCCTCAGACTCGAAAGTCATAAGTAAAAAATAAGAACACAACCAAAGCTATACAAGGAAACCTTGGTTCCACCATTGGCATCGCCACTTCGACATCGATACCACAAGTTTCCCCTTCGTTGTGGAACCCACCGCATGAAAACTTAACGAAAACATTGCAAAGCACCTCCAGAGAGATGCTTCATTCGAACAAGATGGAAAAGAGGTTAACATAAGGTTTAGGCATGTGTAAATTTCACTTAACTTATCCATTTGACATGTAATCAAAGTGAGGTTAAGAAAATGACTAAGTTAAAACATTGCCACTGATTTAACTTGTAATTCCCATGCCTTCAACAACAAAGATTTATACAAATATATGGATTGTTCAAGTAAACCAACTTTAAGTCTGATAACTCCGAAAACTTATGTTTCCTAGGCATAGATTTAACTATCAATATTGCAGACACAACTTTCAGTCTTGTAATTCATTCACAGTAACGTTGTGGAACGAAGTTACAACTAAACATTAAATTCTAAAACATTCATATGAAAAATAATTGTTATAGTTAAGAACAATTTACAAGACTTTGTATAATTCAGGAAATAATTGATTTAAAAAAATTAACAACCTCCTTCAGGAACTAGGTATTTGCAGGTTACATTAAGGAATATCTTCCTTTACCATGATGTACCCTTAGTGAAGACATTCTAGCCCAAACAAGTTAGTCTCTATACATTTCCCACTTTTATTTCAACCATGGAATGACTTAACCCTGAAATATATTTTACTTAGGCACATAACACATTCATCCACACAGAGGGATGTCAATGATAAAATGCAAAGTTCATATGTGATAAGCAATTTACTAATTTTTACGTGACGAATCTATCATGTTTCCTTTATTCAAAATCCCATTAAACATCCTTTGGAGCCTCATTGACTTACCTATCTATAATTAACCAAGGAATATAATTATTCATTCAATTACAGTATTGAAACACACAATGAAGCAAAATCATATTATAAATTCTCATTCAAATCATTACGTCTATCCAAATATTTATCATTTAATTAACCGACATTCAACATCAACAACATACACATTGTGTTATTTCATATGACAAGATATATATTCAATGCAGACTTAATATAAAGCTTTGGGTACTTCTCTGAATTCAAGATAAATGGAAAATTCCTTTGTGGCAAGCACGCTCCACCCAACCATAGTAAATATTTCTCATATATCTCTCACCAGAAACACCTTGGGATGTTGCTTCAGCTTGAGATCAACCATGAGATCTTGGTTTAGCAGGAAGCAAATTTCTATCACACTCAACAAACCGAAAGTAGAATATTATATAGCCAGTGTTGCAAGTATCAAAATACTGTGGCTTCGAAAGCTACTTGTAGGGGTATTTGATTAGGAGTTAGAGATGACTATGATATACTGTGACAATCAAAGTTGTATCAATCTTTCAAAAAATCCAGTGTTCCATGATATGTCGAACCATATTGAGATAAAATACCATTTTATCCAAAACATGGCGCATAAGGGAGTAGTGAAGCTCCAGTACATATCCACGGATTAGTAGATAGTTGGCATTGTCACCAAGCCTTTGTCCAAGGCAAAGTTTGTATACTTTAGGGACAAGATTGTGTGATGGAGAATTCCTCTCTAAGTAAGAGGGAGTGTTGATGGATGTGCAGCACAATGATGGTCCTACAGATGTGTAGGAAGACATTCATATGAGAAATAAATTGCCTATACACTATGATGGTGTTACAGATGAGTAGGAAGACATTCATATGAGATGAGTTGCCCATACGTCATGATGATTCAATAGATGAGTGGAAAACATTCACTAGGGGAAGGGCCTGCATACCAAGATGGTAGTACAAATACAGTTGTAGTACAGACATCGTAGTACAAATGCGATTGTAGTATAAGATACAATTGGAGTAAATGTATGGTACAGATCCAGTATATAAACAATACATATGCAAATGCAGTACATGTATCATACATATGTAGATGCCGTACTAATGGACATTCTCACCAAGTAAGTGGATTGGCATGATGCATAATGTATCCCTTGCTGAGAGAGTGTGTTGATGTTCTCCATGGTTCCAACATCAGGAAAAAATTGCAAATCATTCTCCCATATGGGTTCACAACCAAAGCAGAGCATGGCTCCTTCATAGCCCTATTTACTCGTGTGTATTGACTATGTATTGAGGCTCATATGCTTAGCTTTCATTTAGTCATGTGGATTGACTATGCGTGTCGGAAGGATAGAGGTCACATGCATACTCTATGTGGGATTTCTTCGTAATGGCAGTTATCTACTCTTATTAGAGTGAGTTGAATTGTCTATGTGATAAGTTATTTCATCCTTTGTGGTATATACAAAGTCAAAGCTAATGTTGTATTTGACATTCACTCTAAGAAATGCCTGGAACTTCTTAGAGTATGGTCAAATCAACTTAGATCTCTATGTGGTAATGTGATTGACATGTGAGGATTTATACATCATCAACAACATATTTTATATGATGAATAAATAACCAAATAATTTGAGACAATCCATTGAATAAGTCCCAGGGAAATTGGAAGACAAAGAAATGGAAAAACACCCATGTAAAAGGGGGAACTTGGCCCTAGAAGACAAAAGTGAAAGTCGACCTCAAGAGTGAACATCAAGTCAACTAAAGAATATAAATAGAAGTGTTCACGCACTTCATTTGACACATTCACACATCACATCTTCTCTCCACAAGTGCACACCTCCAAGGAAGTCTTAGCAAAGGTATGAAGCATAATTTTTTGGGCTCTCTTATTCTCTTATTCTCTTGGAAGCATATCTACTCTTGTTAGAGTTTCTTGTCAAGGAAAGAAAACCTCTCTTGTGCTAGTGCTCAACTTCATGTTTGGTATTGTACTTTAATTGGATTAATTTCTTTAGAGAAAATTTAGTTGGGTTTTCACTCATTTGGGTTTCCCAGGGTTTCCAAGGATCTTTCCATGATCCTTGTTTTATTTTCTGCTGCAAGTGAATATTGATATGCAATGAAATTGTGGGATGAAATAAATGTTTATTGAATTATTCTAAAATAATTATTAAGGACTAAAAATTGGATTAAAATTCAACAAAAGTTAGATGGTGTTCTTTTCCCTTCGGGCACAATAGGCACTATAATTGCAATTTTCTAGGTACCTTGCTTCAAGTCAAGAGATGATAACACTCTTTCTTGTTCTTTAGTGTCACCTCCTATTTTGTAAACAAGAATTAATGTAAATCAGCGTTGTCATCCTTTATCTAAGAATATACATCAGTAAGCCCAGATTTGATAGGAGAAGTATGGGTTGTTGACAATGCCTCTTGTTGAGAGGATGAACCTTGCTCTTGCGGCCATTTGGATGATGGAAAATTTTCCAATATGACTAGAGCCAATGAAGTTGGTGTATGTTTCTAATGGATTACCAAATTTGACACCTGCTCAGTCCTAGTTCTTTTAGGCTCAGGCTCATGGATCCTTGATTCTTCTATTTTAGTATCGGATGTCAACTTCTTCATGGATCTTTTCCCCCCTGCATCAATCTTGTGAGGGATCAAAATAACTTGTGACATTGTTTGATAATATGGATATAAGAATTTCTTCACTTCTTCCTAGCTTTCCAAATTTTCCATTTTTTCTAGATCATGGTGTGGTTCATTCTTATACTCAGACTACATGACCAACCTTCTCTTTTCTGGAAAAAAAATACATCTTGGGTTATATCTCCAACTAAACCCTGTGGGAAAATTCAAGCTGGATAACATCTCTTCAACCTTGGACTGAGAAGTCTTGGTTCTAACTATAAATGGACTGACTTCTTTTGGCAATTTGAAATTTCTAGTGCTATTATGCTTTACAAAGTGTAGATCATCATAATCAAACCTCTGCTCAATGTATTCTAGTGCAAACAATATTGGAGTTAGGAAGATAACGCGATGATATGGAGGAAATTTAGACCCATAAATCCTGATATTAGTGTGGTATTCATAACATAACCAATCACCTACACTAGCTTCTAGGATTAATTGCAGTATATGTTTACAATCGAGGAAATCTTAGGAGGAGGGGCATCAAACAATAGAGTATAAATTTTGGCATGACAATGTTTGAGAATTCCAAGAATCCTTCATTGGTGGGATGAGCTATGGATGTTTTCAAGTAATTTTTGTCAAAGAAATCTTTAATGTGATATAAAATCATGTATGGAAGATAGGATTGATACGTAAAAATCTCATTGAGGCAAAGTTATTCAATTGATCATGCATGATATTCACAACAAAGGCGACGAAGTCCAACTTAACAAACAATTATTGGCAACAAAAAATAATTATAAATAAGATGCCCATGACTATTTCATCTACTATCAAGTTATAGTTATAACCCAACACTTGACATACCATGGAGATCGCAACTTGAGCTCTATCAGACAAAATCTCTAACTTGTAAGGCAGTGATTATAAGGGTAATGTTGTCTCTAGAGGAAGAAATGCCCTGAGAAAGAGCTATCTGCTTTTTGCAGAAATTATTTGTATTTAGAATTTAGGGCCTCTTAATCAAAACTGAGTTGAGTTTGGTATTCCTCAATTTCCAATATTTCTTGCAAGAATTCCTTGTTGATTGGGAAAAATATAGAGCCCAGTCTAGAAAGGATGTCTTTTTTTCTCCAAGGCATACAAATCCATGCACCATTGAACAATTTCTGCGAAAGGTTGAGCTCAAGGTAGAATCACCTTGTCCACTCTAAAACTACATAGGTTTAGGTAGTTGTCTCCTCCTTTGGTGCATGCTTCTACATCTCTTGAGGCCCGGTGAAGGTGTACAATTGATAACATTGGATCATAAATATCAAAATGGTTATCAATCAAGTGCTATTCTCATATGGATGGATTACTGGATGATGGGGAAAATGCAATTTCAGAAGCAAAATGCATGATGATAATACATGGTCCTTTCGATGATAAATAAGCACAGTAAAATGGAGAAAGCATGCATGCAGGAGCCTAAGAATGAATATCTCTCAATATGGCTTGCAAAACAATACTCGGAAGCTCGAAAATTGGGCCTTTATAACGAAGGTTTTGAACTTTGGCACATTCAATAAGACGATGAGGCATAGAGGTCACTTATTGAATAAAGTCGTTGTAGGTATAATGGTGCTGGTCAAAGACGTTGGGCCCATGGTAGGTGGGTCCCATTTGTGTCTACTACAAAGATAGTATGATGGTTTCATGTTTGAAGAAACGTAGTATATTTAGACCGCTTTTGTGATCCTTAAGAGCTCTCATGCTTACACGTGGCATGTCGGTTTTCAGTTCAATCTCATGGAACAAGATTAATCCCTCTCGATCGTCGATCATCTGACTCAAAATCCATCATATCTCTACCTATTGTGTAATTCTATGACAACGAAACCCAATCTCCTGTTGCATCGATATGGAAATTGCCACGTTAAGATGTGTTGGAGCGATCTCCCAAATGAGGTTTGAGTATTAAGGAAAGGCAGTATGTCACACCCGCTTTTGCAAGCCTGAAGTGTCCTACTATGTCGCAGGCGTGTCCATGTTGGTTTCAGGTCTGGAATTTCAAATTTATATTGCCTGTTAAACTAGAATTATATGACGGTCTTGTATTTTATATGTCTTTCACTTTACGTTTTATAATAAATTATAAATGTCAAATTTGTTTAAATTTAATATAAAATTTTAAAACAATTTTTCAATTAAAATATAGACCTTGTCAAATAATATGAGAAACTCTGCTTTAAAACGAGTGCAAATAAAATGAATTCGGTTTAATGTAACCCAAATATAAAACCTAGTTTAAAAGTAGAAAAAAAAATCATTAAAACCTTTCCCTTGTACACACTGAGATTGAGCCTCAAACATAAGCCTGTAGCTACTAGATCGAGCTACCAAGGTCCAAAGAATTAATTCCTTAACCTTATGGTACCAACTTAGTTATCCTCGAGTGTCTAACTTTTCCCAGTGCCATGTCCCATTCGATGTGACATTAACTTAAACTAAATTCAAGTTTCACCTAAACTACCATAGTGATGCCAAGTGACATGCTTCCAGGTACTAGGAATTATAACGGGTGATATATAGGATTGGACTTCAAATTGACGATTTTAATTTTTGGACACAAGTAGACACTGACGTGTGACATTTAAAATTAAGTGTCAAATACGTTTAAATTTGCTAAATACGTCCTGTGGAATGTCAAATTCCAGGCCTGGTTGGTTTGGATTCAGGATCATGCATTTTAATTAATTCCTGAGCACTTTATGGAGCCTGATCATTTGTCATTCGTCGCTCATCTTCTGCTTGATCTAGAGACTTTCACGCAATAACATTTAATGGAAAGCTATTGTCATGAATCCTAGCTTCTTGGAAGGTTTCTTGTTCCATCATTGTTTTACTCCTCCTCATCATCATGACTAGATCCTCCTGTACCTTGAATTCGCCATGATGACATTGTTTGTTCAAGCAAGTGGATGAGAGGCTCAATGATGGTATCATCCTCAAATTCAAATGCAACAACATAAAGTGTTTCTTCCACTTCGGAGGATGGAGAGATGGAATGGTAATGGAAAATTGATTCCCTACATTACCATTTGTATATCTAGTGTAGCCATTGATGTCGTGTGTGCCTCGAGTGAGTACTATGTTCTAGCCAATAATATGGGTGATGACCATGGGTTTTCTAAATCAACAACTTGCAAATCTTTGAAGGTTGGAGTATATGTTGGTGTTGACAATCATACTACGGTTAATGATGGAAATTAATTTCATCTAGGTTGGTTAATGATGAAATTGATTTCATCTAGGTTGATATCCAAGAGGTACTCAAAATCACTATTATAATTAAGGTGTTACTCATGGATTCATTCCCTTCTAAGGAAGCATCCTCATCACTACTCGCGATTCTTTTGAATTTGGTTCAATCAAGTGGTGAAATGGGTAATTGGGTTAGTACCATCATCTTTGCTTTTATGTTCACAACATCAAATCACAATGAATATATTCATATTTCGTCTCTCGATTAAAATCATAATGACAATCTTTACAATAAGGGTTGGGTACTTCAAACTAACATCCATAGTAGAGTAGCATCCATCGTCAATTTCATAACATTTGATTTCTTAGAGTGCTTTTGATCCCACGATGTCATATGCGAATCCTCTTGCAATACCGAGTGATTTTTGGCCATACATAACACTTGTTTAAGTGGCAAAGCCTTCTCATAATTAAATCCAATGCCCCCTAAGGGAATGATTATGCTCAATGAATTATTTTACTTTTTCAACGTATTTCCATCCAAAACACACCCATATTCAATCCATGCTTCTAAATATTTTCCTATCCTATTTCTTCTTTTGTATTTTTTTGGATGCAGCACTTTAAGTTTGTAGAATGTGTTATACCACTATGATTCCCCTATTCTATTGATAATGGATCATTCTTTTTTATGCATGAATACATATCAAACCATACTACATATTCTCACTACAAGTAATTTAATCGTTTGATGTTTTGTTATTTTCTGGTCTTTTTTGTCAAAATCCAGTGATAAAAGTTTCGTTGAATTCAAAATTTCATTGTTCAAATTTATTGAATAAATGGGATTCAGCGTCCTCAGAAATCCTTGGACACCCTGTTTATGCAATCCAACAATGTGAACCTACAAGTTCGAGGATTTCAGTAGGATTTTCAATGGAAAAAAGATTTCATTACTGGATTCCAACAAAAAAGACCAAAAATATTAAAAAATGTAGAACATTACCTTACTCTATTTCCACTTCAAAAAAGGAATCATGTTTGGTGGACTGTGGTATACCCAACGATCCTGGTAGGTGGTATACCATGGGATCTTCATCAAGCCTACGAAAAAGGTGGAATCTGTGTCATGGCATCATCGCTTACCAACACGACTACACATCGAAAAGCTAATCCATCAAACCACGTGAGATTTGGCATTTTCGAGACAAAGGAAAAATGTGGAAGCCATGTGTTGGCATCATCCAAGTCATATCATAATCACTTCTCTAAGGAGCCAAAATGTGATTAACTAAACAACCAAATCTGATTACAATGACAATTAATAAATCTCGCTTCTGATCCTTTTGAATACACATGTATTATGATGTTTTGTGATTTGGCCCTCACATTAAAAAACAAGTTTTGAAAATTAAATTGCTCATTTTTGTAAACAACCCAACAATAATTTAAACCGTATATGATGGTAAAATTCTATCCCTGAATTTCATGTAGCACATGGTGTGTGGATCTGTTCTTAGTGAGGACATCGGATACTTTGAATTGTTAACTCGACCTTATCGTTAATCAAGACCCTTCATGTTTGTGCTGTGCCTGTAGGCTTGGGTCATGCGATATTAAATGGGGCACAAAGTTTGCAATGGGATTTTCTAATGTGACCAATGGAATGTGCAAAGTGAGCTCCCCTTATTGATATCCAATGAGACTACCCAAACCCTTATCTTTAGACACGTACATAAGGATTGGGCTAACAGAAACTATACCACATATAAACGAGAAGACTTTGCCATGTATTCAAACAATGTATCTTGCCAATGTGCTAATTCTTGATTTATTGATTTCTTTAGTGACA
>LPNX010059206.1:23079-35288 GCA_001517045.1 Pseudotsuga menziesii
AAGAAAGGAAATAAGAATGGTGAGCTGTAAAATGTAGCCCCAAGTTATGTTGAGAATTCGTTGGGATTGTTTTGTTATACAACTACTCTTCCAACTGAATTTATGATGTACAACTTCTCACCCTTAAATGAATATCATTCCAATGTATACATACTAATACCTTATAAGAAACACTAACCCTAAAAAATATGTTATGGAAAAAATGTCTGTAAAACAAGATGGTTAAAAAATCGTATTTGAGAGACAAAATGGCTACTAACAAACATTTTACCCCTCAAATTCCAACCCTGGTCCCAAGTCATATCACACTGACTATAACCAGAAGGAGACCAAGACATCAAACCAATTTCCCCAAGCCATATCACAATCACTTCTACAGACGGGATGACATAATGCACACCATCGTTACAAAGTTACGAACAATGTTAAAAAACATAGGTTGATGGGTTGTTGAGTGGAAGCCAACTGGGTCCAATCTCAGAGGACCAACATAAGACTATAAAGAATCAAAAGTCAATGGTTTTAATAATGGGCAGTCATACTTCAAGCACTGGTAGACAAAAAAAAACAAAAGATACTAAAAAAACACTCTTTGCTAACAAATTCCCACAGAGTAGTATAAGAGACAACCAAAATGCCCCTACTTGCTGAAATCCGGCAAAATCCATGTCTTGTCATCATCACCCACCATGGTAGGAATTTGACGAGAAAATTTCTCGTCATGAGGTGATTTTTCGTCAAATACGGTACCAAAAACCATAAAACCGTCATGATTCTAGTGTAAAATTGTCAAAACGGGTTACAAAGTTGTCAAAACCATCAAACTTGATGGGTTGTTTCGTTTTCAAATTCCTACACTATCACCCACCATTTACCAACATGATTACACAACGAAAATAAAATCCTATTACTATAGTACCACCGGAGGTTTGCCATTTTCTAAAAATTTATTCTAGTTTCAATATTACTTGTGATTCTATATATAAAAAAGATTTATTATTGATTCAATAGTTTAAGAGGATCTTTAAAAAATTAGACTTATTATTGATTAAATAGTTTAAGAATATCTTTTAAAATCAAATTTGTGGAATCTGAAAATAACTACTGACATCATTACACACCCAAAAAGGCAAAATATGTGTCTTAGCATCATCGCCTACCATTTATCAACATGATGACACATCGAACAATCTCTTGGGACAACCGTATTTGTGGGATAGGTGTAGGGTATTGGAATGGTTGCTACTGAGAATGGTGGTGGAGGAGCAAGATAGGGTTTGGCTCTTCATTGTGTGTTCTGGTGTTGTCGGCTCTCGATGGAAGACATTTTTTGTTTGTTTGGATGGTTGGTGATGATCTCAAGTTTTTTTCCTTTGGGTTTTGGGGGTTTCGAGATGGTTTTACTGGTTATTATGCCAGGATTATTATTTTCTGGGGTGTGAAGGAGGTTCTTGTCTCCTCTGAAGTGGACAAGGAGACAAGAACCTCCTTGCTTGGGAGGCTTTTTACTGTTCTGTCCCTCTTGCCCCATTTTTTTGTGAAACTTTGGTATTTTTTATATTATCCTCGAAGTTTCGGAGGTCAATTCTGTAGGGTGTCGGGTCCTTTGCCTGTTGTGTCGGAAGCTAGTGCTGTTGGTTTCAGTTGGCTCTCTTCTCAAAGACATTTGGCGGGTGGTTGTGGGGTATCTTCCCCCTTTTTTATTTTTTTTCTGCTGTGGTGGAGCCGTGGTTTAGTATGGGTGGTGAATTGATGGGTAGAGGGTTCCGTGACTGGTGTAAGGTGCGGTGTCACGTCCCCACCCCTCTACTCGACAGAGAGGATGCGACTAACATAGCTGCTAGCTAACTGATCCGGGCAATCTAGCCCCATGAATGTAAAATAAAATGCATATTAAATAAAACATACACAGAAGTATAATCATGCAATTATAAAGTGGAAGCAATTACATTTCATTCAACACAACATTTAACATGTTCATATTGATTTATAAAACAAACACATTTGCAAGGATTTAAACACAAGAGATACTTATCTTAGAGGAAGATTGTCCCGCAACCAGCTACGTCGCTGCAACGTTCCACCCAACCATAGGCCAGTGTGCTCATCAATCTCTCAGCAACATTGCCACCCCCGAGTTCGGCATGATTTCCACAAGGAATAAGGGGAACACTAGGAGGCTCACACATAGCCAAGGATACACAAAACCTAGCCAAGCCAACACAGTTGGGTTTATTCGGCTATGAAGGAGCTGGAAAGGCTGGCTAAGCTAGTGAGATCAACCAAAGAGCTATGGACACCTGCACCAGAACTATCCTGACTTCTAAAACATATACACCACCCAACACAAGGAAGCATCCCCTTCTCTGCTACGCAATCCCTCGGGATATGCCTTCCCTCCCAGTGCTATTCAGGGTGTGCAAAGAAGAAACCCAACCCTCTAGCTCTGTCTGTGAGTCTCCTGCACACACTAGGTTTGTCAAGCAAGCTCAAATCCCATTTCCACTCCCAATTCAATTCAGGCCAAAGCCAAAAGATGCAGCCACAATACAATATGATTTCTGGGTTTTAGGAAGAACAGTTTGGGAAACAAAAAAAAGCGAATTGCCAGGATGTGTAAAACAAATCCCTAACAGTAATTCGATTTCCAGGGATGTTTTGGCCCTAACGTGGCCAAAACGGACTCAACAACACCCAAAATCGTGGGTCTCTTCTTCCCCTCACTGGGCTTTTCCAGAAAATGATTTCCAACTTGGAAACAATGGGAAAAATGCAACAAAAACATGGGGAAGGAAACTCATCCACTGATAATCACCAAAAAAACAATTTCCCAGCCTGAGCAAAATGAGGTGACAACCAAAAACATGAATGGTTTCACACACAGGAAGTTCTGAATGCTTGAGAGAGCTCACGTGAAGGAAAAATGGTGAGGAAAACATGAAAACGTGGAAGCATGGTAAAATGGCATAGGTTTTTGGGTTTTTGCTTGCCCAAGGAGTCGAAACGCGTTTCCCAAAAACTGATGGCTTCTCCAATTCGAATTTGGGCTGTCATACCTTGCCCATCCCATGCAATAACCAACTCAACCAATTTCTGGCAGTAATAAATGATTTGTGAATAAGACAAGAAAGGTAGTTGATAGTTTTGATGGGTTCCCCCTTTGACATTTGGCTTTTCCCCATTGGCCCAAAGGTTTGAATATTGCCCCCCCTTATCCTTAGGAAATCATGCCCCTTCTCATTATGGTTGCATTGACATAGCTGGTTGTGGGTATTTTAATTAAAATGCATATGTACATGGTGTCCATAATTATAATGTGTGTGGCTAGCACAAAATACCATCGACATCGATTTTAATCGCCGAAACATAAAATGATAAATCAATGGCGGGGCTTTTACCCTTAGCTCCACCCCATGATTAATTACAATATATACATCATATACATTTAATGCAAACGAGGTCAAAAACAGGGTGTTACATGTGGGCTTATAAGGCTTTACAAAGGAGAAAACAATTTGTTGTTTATTCTGATAACCTAAGGGATAAGGTATCCTCATTGAGTTCTTGGGTGTTGGTAGGTAGACTGGAATACAGTCGTTTGGATAAGGCAGGGTGGGTGGAATTGATTAGTCAGAACTAGAAACCTTTACTTACATATGCCCCCACTATTTGTTGGTTGACTAATGGTTGGTTTGTATTTATGTTCTTGGAGGAGGGGGATGCGGCCCATATTTTAGAGGGGTTGTGGTTTGTGGGAAAGGGTTCCCTTGTGCTCAATCGATGGTGGGTTGATTTGGATCCGAGTCACTCTAGGGTTTTGAAGCAGAACCTGTGGGTTCTATAAATGTGTAGTTTTAACAATTTATTCATATATATATAACCATTTATTACTGTTGTGGGTGGATGTGGGGTATCTGCCCCCTTTTTTTAATTTTTTTTCTGCTGTGGTGGAGCCATGGTTTACTATGGGTGGTGAATTGATGGGTAGAGGGTTCCGTGACTGGTGTAAGGTATAAGCTTATAAGGCTTTACAGAGGATAAAACAATTTGTTGTTGATTCTGATAACCCAATGGATAAGGTATCCTCATTGAGTTCTTGGGCGTTGGTGGGTAGACAAGAATACAATCGTTTGGATAAGGCAGGGTGGGTGGAATTGATTAGTCGAAACTAGAAACCTTTACGTACCTATGCCCCCACTATTAGTAGGCTGACTAATGGTTGGTTTGTATTTATGTTCTTAGAGGAGGGGGATGCGGCCCATATTTAGAGGGGTTGTGGCTTGTGGGGAAGGGTTCCCTTGTGCTCAATCGATGATGGGTTGATTTGGATCTGGGTCACTCTAGGGTTTTGAAGCGACACCTGTGGGTTCTGTTACCTAACCTCCCTTTTCCACTATAGACTCAATATTTGTCAATGGATATTGGATATTGTCTTGGCCGCTTTATTGCGTGGATGAGTTATTATTCCATGCCTTTGACAAGCGGATGGCTAAGGTGTTGGGTAATTGGATACGTCGGAGGGGCTCCCGGAGGATATGGACACTACTTGGGGTGATAAGGTGTTGGTTCAGAGGTTGTATTATTATATGTTTTGTTTCGGTGCTATGTCTTCTATTCAACGGGTCATTTGCAACGTCATTGCCCTCATCTATCTACGGGACTAGTTTCCACCTCTCCTTAGGCCATGGTGACGGCTTCCTCGCCTTTGGAGTCTTTGAAGACCTTCATCATCTATGATGGGGAGTCGAAAGCTATTGAAAGTTCTCCATGGATGTTAACGGGTAAGTTGGACCATTCTATCAATTTTGTTTATATTGATTATTCGTAGGGTGACTATGAGGTGATTGATGGCATTGCACAGGCAGTGATGGCGGGGGACGATTCATCTTACTCCTCTGTCTCAGCCTTATCGGGGGTGGTTAAGGAGGTTATTGTTGATCCCCCACTTCTTAGGGTGGGTTCTACTGCTATGTTGCGATGTGCAGGTGACTCTCTTGGGGTTGAGCCAACAATGCTTGGGGTGGGTTCTGTTGTTGTCTTGTGGGCTGCGGGTGACTCTCTTTGGGCTAAGAAGGGTTTGGGGGGTATGGTGGAGTCTGGTGGTCCTGGGGATTTGGTGGTTGAAGGGGGGGATGGTGTTGGCTCTCGGTGATGTGTCTTAGAGGTGGATAATGATTATTTTCCTCCATTAGCCACTGTTGTGGGGGATATGGTGCATGTGTTGGAGTTGGGTGTGGCTAGTTCGACTAAGAGGCCATCCTTTAATGACCCGTATCTTCTTGTGTATCTACCCATATTTTCATATCGTTCACCTTCTTCTCCTTCATTTCTAGCTCTCGCCTCGACCCAGCATGAGAATGTAACGGTTAGGAAGGCCCACAAAGCCAGTTCCTCGGTGGGTTTTTGGGGGTATGAGTCTTCGACGAATACTGGTGTATATGTTCCTCTTTCTATTCGATTTAAGGATGCAGCTGGAACGGTGGTCCCCGTGGGTTTGGTTCCCTGATGTGGATGGTCTCTTTTAATGTTTGTGGGTTGGCAGGGCGCCCTAAGCAGCTGGCCCTTAAGTCACTATTCGAAGAACTTCTCCCAGATTTGGTATTTTTGCAAGAGACCTTGTGTTTAGGGTCTCAGGCCCTTATTATTTTCTCTCGACTATCGCTCAGTTGGGAATATTGTGCAATGGATGCACATGAACATTCGGGAGGTCTGTTGGCTTCCTGCAACCCATGAGTGGTGCGTTGTAAGGCTTTTTTTACGGCTGCTGGTATTTTGTTGAAGGTTCAGTTCAAAGGATCTCCAATATCTGGAGTTGTTTGAATGTGTATGCACCATACTGTGGCTGGGAGTCGTTTTGAGATATGATATTTAGTAAGGGCCTACTGAATCTTGACAACCTTATTCCTGCAGGAGACCTTAATTTCACGGTTTTAGTTGCCGAGGTATGGGGTTCCTCTGCTAGGGTTGATCCTTTGGCACATTACTTTGCCAATATGATTCTATGTTCACATCTGGTTGATATGGCTCCGGTTAGTTTGGGGCCTACTTGGACCAACGGTTGGGTAGGTTATGCCAGTATTGGGAAGAGATTGGACTGTTTTTTGGTTACAGAGACTTTTCTACCATCCCTTTAGCAGCATCGTGTTTGGTCACGTCCTTCCGAAATTTCAGATCACTATCCTATTTGCCTAGAATGGAGGGAGATGGGGAGTCGTCCTCCCTATCCATTTAAATTCAATCATTCGTGGTTGATGGATGCTGATTTTAATGTTTTTATCAGGTGGGATTGACTGGAGGCTTTGCTTGATGAGGGGCCTGATGCTATTTTTCACTGACTACTAATTTACATAGATTGAAAAAGGTTGTTATGGATTGGGATCGGCGGATGAAGCATGATAGAGGATGTGAGCTGGCTGGGATAGAGGAACAAATTGTTGACTTGTATTTGGTTGCTCCGACTAGTATTCTTTCTATTGTTGAAATAGGTATTTTATTGTCACTTAAGGCACGTAAGGCTTCTTTGCTTGTGTTCAAGGATTCGTCTTGGCGACTTGAAAGTCGGGCGGTTTGGATTAAGCTGGGAGATGCGAATACCGAGTTCTTTCAGAATTTCGCAAGTGCTCGACGAAATGGCAATTCAATCTGGGGTTAGACCGATGTTGGGGGTAACTATATTCATGAGGATGTGCAGCTTAAGGTGGTGGCGAAAGATTATTTATCGGATATTTTTAAAGAGGAGGGATCTATGTGTTTACAGGTTTAGCTGCGGGTTCTTAAATTATTCCCTACTTACTTCTCTCCAGTGGAGGTAGAGGAGGTTGGACGTGAGATTACCTTAGTAGAGGTTGAATATGTGTTGAATGGTTTTGCGAGGGACAAGAGCCCTGGGCTAGATGGGTGGCTTGTTGAGCTCTTCCTTTCCATATTTGACTTAATTGGTGATGATTTACTGGCTGGGGTTGATCAAACTCAAATGGATGGTTATGTTCCAAATATTTTAAATGCGACCTATATCACATTGATCCCTAAGTGCGAGATCTCGATGACCTTTGCCGATTTTAGACCCATTTCGCTTTGCAATTTGATTTACAAGGTTATTTCGAAGATCATCTCAGATAGACTTAATCCCTTACTTGCTGATGTTATATCAAGTGAGCAGTTTGGGGTTCCTGAAGAATCGCCAAAATTTTAGAAGTTGTTGGGATTACGTAGGAGGTGTTGCATACTATCAAGGTTAAAAAGTTGGAGGCGTTAATCCTTAAGATGGATCTGGTAAAGGCCTGTGACAGGGTCAATTGGACTCTGCTCAGGCTTATTCTTCTCCAAATTGGACTGAATGTGGCGTATGTGAATTGGATTGTGGTGTGCGTCAATACTGCTAATTATGTTGTGCTTATCAATGGTAGTCCTACTTCTTTCTTTAGTTCCAGTCGAGGGATTCGATAGGGAATTCCATTATCGCCCTTACTCTTTTTGTTGATGGTGGAAAGTTTAAGTTTACTTGTAAATGAGGCTAAAAACGTAGGTAAGTTCAATGGCATCTCCTTCTCTTCAGCTTTGGCTATCACTCGCTTACTCTTTGTGGACGATGTGGTTATCTTTGGTAGTGGTTCTTTGGCTGAGTGGGGACATTTCAAAGCTATTATTGATGTTTTTACTTCAGTGTCAGGTATGGCGATTAGCGTTGATTAGTCTTCCTTCCTGCATAATAACTTTACTATTGAGAAGATGGCGAGTATCCAACTTCTCTTTCCTTATAAGATGGAGAGATTGGATGTTGGTTTTCAATACTTGGGTTATTAGGTCAAGTCGTTGAATTATCGTGTTTGTGACTGGAATTGGATTCTCAAAAAATTTGAGCATAAGATCTAGAATTGGTCTTTCAGATTTCTGTCACTGGGGGGACGCCTTATTTTGCTAAAGTCAGTGCTGAGCGGTATCCCAATTTATTGGTTCTCACTTGTTAAGCTTCCATGTTCTATTCTCAAGGCTATGAGAAAGATCATGTTTAATTTCTTATGGCATGGTCATGAATCGAGGAGAGGTTTACATTTGGCTAACTGGCAACTAATCTCTCACCCGTATGCTTATGGGGGTTGGGATGTGAAGAATTTAGAATGGTTCAATATGGATTTACGTATGAAGAGTATAAGGATGGAAATCAATGGCAATGATTTATGGAGCATGGTCCTGAAGGCTAAATACCTTCAAAAATTATATGTGGTCGATTGGCTTACGAAGGAGGAACACTAAGTCAATAATTCTTCGATTATTTGGAATGGGTTAATGAGAGTTCTAGGTTGGATCAACAAATATTTGTTTCGGAAGGTTGGGAATGGTGAGGATGTGAAAATAGGTATCGATCCTATTATTGGCATGGAGGATTGTTTTTGTTGTTTGGATCTCTTATAGATTATCTTCATGATTATGGTATTTTTGTGTTGCAACAGATTCATAATTTTGACTTATGTTTATCTTCTCGTGCTTATTGGCTCTCGACTGAGGACTTAGATCTTGGGGGGGCCTGGAAGTTTGAATGGGATACATACATTTCTTCTTTGGATTTTTTGGGTGTACATTTCTCACCGGATGTTGATCAAATTGTTTGGTCTTTCAATATTGCCTCTGGACAGAATACGACGAAGCTTGCTTATGACTTTATTGTGGAACAATTGTTGATTCTGGTTGGTGGTTGGTAAGGGAAGGAGTTTTGGGAATGGAAGATCCCACATAAGATCAAATTCTTTGGATGGTTGTGTGCTAATGATAAGATTAGTACTTGGGATAACTTAATTAAGAGAGGCTGGTTTGGGACCAATATATGCCTGCTTTGTGGGTGGGAGGATGAAACTATTGATCTTCTTTTCGTGGCGTGTTGTTTTAGCAAGGCAGTGAGAAGTGGCTTTTTTGCTTCATTATGCCAGGTTTGTAACTGAAGGGAAGGCACTCTACGACATTTTATGGAGCAGTGGCTCGGTGCTGATTACAGACCTGTGCAGATTCCCCTTCTCTACTTCTGGTCTATTTGGAAGGCTAGGAACTGTTATATTTTCATAGGCTATAGGTTGGAGATTCAGAAGTGGTTGCAGGTATTTTAGAACTCTTAAAGGATTTTCCAGATGTGTCGAGGGTGAATAGGTGCATGATGATTGAAATGGGTCCGATGGTTTGGGATGCTCTGAGCTACTTTGATGGGGCTGCTATGAGAGGTATGGGCGGAGTGGGGGTTGTTATCTATATTAATCAGTCTCATTTTTACCATATTAGATTTGGCTATGGCAGAAGCACCAATACAAGAGCAAAACTTCTTTCTCTTTGGGGGCTTCTCTTTGTTGTTGATGGTATGGGGTTACCAGAATTGGCAGCTTTTGGTGACTCGAAGACGATCATTGATTGGATCAATGAGGCTGCGGGTTTGAGGGCTGTTGATCTGGTTTATTGGTGCAGGAAAACTAAGCTTCTATTTTCATCTTTCAGATCCATTAGGTGCAACCACATTTACCATGAACATAACATGACTGCTGATGTGTTATCAAAAGTAGCGTTGCCGGTGCCTATTGGTAGCCTTACTCTCCAAGAGTTTATGGAGGATGTGTTGATCTTCGAAGACACCTTCAACATTTTTGAGTCTTAGTGTTTTCGAGGGATAACTGTTATCTGTTTCTTATGTTTATTTCTTTTCTGTATGGGACTTTATTTATGTGGGTGTATCAGATCGAGTGCTCGTGAAGCCATATTTTATTGGTTATTTTTGAAGTTTGGAAGTATGTAGGGTCAATTTACTTTTTTGTTAAAAGATAGAATATTTGTTCTGTGAATATTTAGTTGGGATGGTAATAGTGTGTTGGGCTAATGAAGTCCTTTGATACTGTAATGGTTACTTGATTTAATATAACAAGGAATGTCTTTTTTCTTCTTGAAAAAAAAATTACACATCGAAAATAAATTCCTATAATACCACAGGAGGTTAGCCATTTCTGAGACAAAGGAAAAATGGTATCCATGTTTTGGCATCATCGCCAAGTCATATCACAGTCACTTCTACTTTAGAGTCACATTGTTGCTTAAAGTTTCCTCGAACCTGCTTTGCTCTACCAAAAAGATTTAGGAGTTTCCACAAACCTGTTATGAATTGCCACTTTATATTTGTTTCTTTGTATTCAATACACATAATAAAATTACAATACTTTTATTTAATAGATATTCTTAGCTTAGGTTAGTCTTATAAAATAAATTACAATAATTTTGAAAATTTTCAACATGAAAAACTTAATAACAAACTGAAATTAAAAATAATCCTCCAAATTAAATATATGGTTAGAAACAACTATTCCTATGTAAATTCGTAAACAACTAATAAAATCTCACCTCTGATTCATTTTTTAGACACGTGTTTTCTTGCAATTTGGTGAAACAAAGTTTTGAGTCAAACTGTGTACAAGATTCAAACAAACTCTCGCTGGATTTCATGCACCACATCATGTTGATGACATATGATTTGACATCGAAACTTGAGGACCACAAAGACTGAAAATCATATCCACCGAACTTTTTACATATGCACTATAGTCTAAGATAACGAAAGAAGTGGGAACATCTCCCATTAGCTTGTGACAAACAATAATATATTCAAGAAATCAAATCAATATCGAGGAGACCAAGACATAATTTCAAGTCATATCACAAATTACAATAACTTCTTCAAACGCGTTGGCATAATGCACACCTACTTGTCGACGACCCCTTCTCCCACCTACGATCATGTAGAATGTGTTTTACTACTATGATTCCCCCTATTCTATTGATAACAAATCATTCTTTTTTATGCATGAACATATTAAATCATTCTTTTTTATACTACATATTCCCATTGTGACAGTTAATCGTTCGGTGTTTTGTACTTTTTCTAGTCATTTTTTTCGAAATCCAAAGTTTTGTTGAAATCAAAATTTTCATTGTTCAAATTATATTTTTGATTGTATAAATGGATTCAACGCCCTCAGAAATCCTTGGACACCCCGTTTATGCAATCCAACAATGTGAATCTACAAATTTGACGATTTCAGTAGGATTTTCAATGGAAAAAAGCTTTCATTACAGGATTCCAACAAAAAAGACCAAAAAAATCAAAAAAATGTAGAACATTACCTTACTCTATTTCCACTCAAAAAAGGAATCATGTTAGGTGGACTGTGGTATACCCAACAATCCTGGTAGGTTGTATACCACGAGATCTTCATCAAGCCTACGAAAAAGGTGGAATCTGTGTCATGCCATCATCACTTACCAACACAACTACACACTGAAAATCTAATCCATCAGACCACATGAGATTTGGCATCTCCGAGAAAAAGGAGAAATGTGGAATCCATGTGTTGGCATCATCCAAGTCATATCATAATCACTTCACTAAAGAGCCAAAATGTGATATAACTAAACAACCAAATCGTATTGCAATCACAATAAATACATCTCGCTTCTGATCTTTTTGAATACACATGTATTATGATGTTTTGTGATTTGGCCCTCACATTAAAAAACAAGTTTTGAAAATTAAATTGCTCATTTTTGTAAACAACACAACAATAATTTAAACCGTATATGAGGGTAAAATTCTATCCCTGAATTTCATTTAGCACATGGTGTATGGATATGTTCTTAATGAGGACATCAGATACTTTGAATTGCGAACTCGACCTTATCATTAATCAAGACCCTTCATGTTTGCGTTGTGCTTGTAGGCTTGGGTCATGTGATATTAAAGGGGGCACAAAGTTTGCATTGGGATTTTCTAATGTGACCAATGTAATGCACAAAGTAAGCTCCCGTGATTGATATCCAATGAGACTACCCAAACCCTTATCTTTAGACACGTACATAAGGATTGGGCTAACATGAGAAACTATACCACATATAAACGAGAAGACTTTGCCTTGTATTCAAACAATGTATCTTGCCAATGTGATAATTCTTGATTTATTGATTTCTTTAGTGACATAACTTTATTGAAAGTGCAATATTTTATTTAGTAATTTTTTAAATGAAATATGTAATTAATTTATGTTATCGCGTGAAATGTATTTTTTTCGAAGCTTTTCATCATAGAAAAAGGTGGAAAATTTTGATAACTGTGAATACCCACATGACTAGAACTAGAAGCACACCAAGACATTATTCCAAGCATGGTTGGAATTTGGTTTTGAGTTTAA
>LPNX010059244.1:0-58449 GCA_001517045.1 Pseudotsuga menziesii
ATTTAGTTATTAATAAATAATAATTAAACAAAATTATCACCTTGCCGCTCAGTATAAAAACTTAGGTAAACCATTAGGTAAATTTCGAGGGCATTGGTTACATGGTATAACACGTACCATCAATAAAAATAACACATGTCAAATTTAAATTTAACCACACTGCCCAAGAATAAAAAAATAACATAAATTAATGAAAGGGCGGTGGAAGAAGGGCGGTGGAGAAAGGAAGGCAGTGGAGGAAGGAGGTATAAGGGAAATTTTTACGAAAGAATGGAGGGGGGAGAGGTTGGATTTATTTTGGGGAAAATTGGACTCTGCATGAGGAAAAAGGAAGAAGAAAAATACTTGAGGAGGGGGACAACTCAAGGATGAGAGTATATGTAAATGACTGAGACTGAGAAGATAAAGAATGGAGAGGAAGTTGCTCTCGGTATTATTGGTCTGTGGGCTCGGGGGCTAGGAAACCCGTGGGTTTCCTAGGGCCATCACATGATATGAGCTGGTCGGCAGGGTGGCACATCATTTTGTTGATTAAGGCTCGGACAGAAAGCTGGAAGAAGAAGGAACCAGGTTTACAGCAAACTGTTGGATCTACCACAGGTATTTAAATTTCAGGTATGTAGATACTAAACTCATGCATGCTATTATGGTCTAATTTATGAAAAATTCATGAATTTCTTAACATGTACAACTCGAAATTTTCACTTGAATATGTTTACAGTTCATACTTGTATTTACATATGTCTATAAAATTTATAGAACAGACCTGGATATAAATGTGTAATACAATCTAAATGTTTTGATAGAGAACATTATAGAGAATTGGACACAATGCTCTAACCATTAGGCAGAGCACTACAAAGGGTAGGCGCCCCCTGGATAGGCTACCGCCCCTCGGGAGTGGAGTCGGGACGTCTCGGCCCTTGCTAAGTCACAAGTTACCGGTATAACCTAGCTTGTGGGTTGTCGGTTATACCACTGGGGTTATAGTGGCAACCGGCGGATTTGATCTTGGGCCTGGCCCAGACAATTCCGTTGTGTTACCGATTCCCCTACTCTAAAAAAAAACAAAGAAACGACAGTGATGTTGATATCATTATTAAATTTACAGTTAGGAAGGGTAGTTTAAAACCTAAAACCCCAGCTCTTCATTCCCATTGGCTATCTCAAAATCATAAGCAACCACTATGATGAGATACCAATCATATCTTCTCTCTAAACGCCTCCATCTACTCATAATCAATACGGGCATGAGAGAGAGGTTAAACATCGACTTACGATTATCCCATATGCTCTCCATCCAAACAAAAACCCCAAGCCTTTCATTGCAGCAAAGGCCTATTACATACAGATTATCACAGTTAAACAATGAGAAAATAGTGTATAGGTAAAAGTTAAACGCAAGTGTGTTTCTATGGAAAAGAGTTTACTCGCAAGAAAAACAAGTTGAGATTTGAAGAACCCAGATCCGATTTTTGCGAATGCCAAACGTAACCCTAGGTTCATGAAACTCTCTTTTCAACGCTTCCATTAATTAATTACAGGGTGTGTAAGAAATTTAAAGATCTACCCAGCCGATAGAAAACAATGCCTTTTGATATCAAGAATTGGTCGAGACTACATTGAACCTGTTTTAAGTTTCTAGATTTCATTTGAGTAGTAAGGAAATAAACACCATTAAATCGGTACCCTTAGTGACATTGAGCAGCATAGCGATCACTGCAAAGTTCAAACAATGTTCTTGGGTGACACTGGAGAAACATAAACCTCGCTTCCTAGCTCAAAACAATACTCGAAACTGGTAAATGTGAAATGAGTAAAGTAAACACCCTCTACTTTTCCCTAAAAGGTTAATGTGAAGGGGCAGCTGTAACACACCATAACCTTGGGATAATCAAAATAATTTGGATACATAACTCTATAGTTGCAAGATCTTTATAATGTACACTAAAGGAGGATGAATGGTTTAGTTTAAACCTTTAAAAGAGTTGAACCTCGACTAGAGTACAAATACAAAGCTTAGCATACCTACAATCAAATGATTGAAGTAGTTAGCATAAATCTAAGTAAGACACGAGTTGAACTCCCATGTCATAACTGTAAAGAGTAAGTAGCTTGAAAACAACCACATTAACTGCGACAATAATGAAAAGGAATAAAAGAGATTATACTATAATTTATTTAACCTTACAGGAGGTGTTTTACTAGATTCAGTGAAATTCACCAAGGTACAAATGTCATGTTCCCATCCCAATGAGACTACTAGTTAATAATGTTTCACCAACCTACTAGTTCCCTAGGTTGGGGTGGAGGCATTAAATATTGCAATAAAGGATCCCCAAGAGAACAATAGTTTACCATATACACATTAAATTGGCTCATATAAATAATAAATATGGAGAAAATAAAGTGGCATTGCTTCATGAAGACACTTGGAGGTTCATGGAGACCTTGGGTGGCTAGATTCTTCCTTACACTTGTCATTACCTAACCCCAAATTTGAAATTATGAGGAATGGAACGTTCTTGGAGTGTGAATAGGTGACAATTAAAATTTCATGATCCCAAGGATTCGAATGTGTGAAGAGGAATAAATCCCCATGGAATAGGAAGAGACTAGGAAGAAACTATGTGTCACTTAGAGAGAGATTCCTGGAAGAATAAAGAAGTTGCAAGGAAGAAACGTAACGTAGAATTGTATATTTATATAATGTAGAAGATGTATTACATAATAGGGCCCCAGTAATTTATACCATGAATGGGGAAGAGAGGTGACTTTTCAAGTCACCTCCTAGTTTATTACATTAATTGACCTAACTTAATAATTAAATTTGGCTTTTGTTACAATTCCCTGCGTTTTATGACAACAATGATGGAAGATTCTATGACAAAATCAAACATGGTTGCAAACATGATTGCAGATCTACGACAATCTGACATGTCATGGATAAAAATAGCCACCAAGAGGGAGCATTTGGAGGTTAGCGAAAACAATTCGAATTTGGAGGAAGATTGAGGGATGAGGAGAAGGACAAGTGTCATAGGGGTTACTAAACATTAAGGATGAGTTGGACGAATCCTATGGGAGGGAATTATACCTTGAAGGAACTTATGATATTTATATAAAGGTTTAATGAGCAAGGATAATGGATTTTTATCATTTGATAATTTTCCATTTCCATCTTGGAAATCACTAGCCTATCCATTGCACGGTGAGTGCTCACTCTCCATGCTAGTGAGCCAATTTCGAGGGGGTTAGATTCTCATCCAAATTGGATGTTGGAGAGGCCACCCTGACCTCTAATTTGGAGATTAATGGATTTTTTTTATTTCATATAGGAGGATCATACAAATCTATATCTATCTCTTTCCCCATTATCTCATTCCCTACCTCTCAATCCCCATGTTTCCACATGAAGGCGCACTAGTGTGAATGATAATTTCACTTTGTTGAGTTCATTTGATGCCCAATCATGGGTGAATGATGTTTTTCTCTGTAATATGTTATTCATACTCTCTGTAGTCGAATTATAATAATAAAATATGAAAAAATGTCCACATTTCCAAGCTATGGTTTGACTAGTTTCCATGTATTGGTTTCCATTTCAAAGGAGTTGTTTATGTGACTTGTATTTAGGGGTTTCTCTGATGTTAAATGTTTTTTAGTAGGGTATTTATGTGTTTTTTTATGGTATATAAAACTCATGATATTTTCCAAAGCATTTCATATTCATTTTAAGAGTTGAAGTTAAGCTTTCATTGTCATTTCCCTTAAGCAATAGCACTAAAAATATGCATTTGAATGTGAATATTTACGACTTTATTTTCATAAATTATTTCCACACATAATGATAGTAAATTAAGTATAATATCAGTCCCCATACTCTATTTGTAAATTTGTGAGGGTATCACATGAGTTCAAAATCCATTTATGCTCACACCCTGGGGGAATGTAACCACAATTTACTAGTAATTTTCCCATTTTTTCCAATGACCCCAAGTAGAGTTGCAGATGCCTATAAACTATTCTAAAGTAATAAGAGATTCCATTGAGTGGTCCTAAGACTCACAATATCAGTCTCTACTAAATTCAAGACCCCCTTGTTCCATTCGAAGCCCCTAGAGTCAAGACTAATCAATACAATTTTGCCCCAAACTCTGCCTTTGTTTGGAATTTTCAAATTGGCCCATTACAACAAAAAAGTAACATTATAAAACAAATTGTGTTTACGTTTTTTCTATGTTACACAACATATCTTAGAGCTACAATCAAGAGTGCATACAATTTAAAGCAACAGGGTATAAAGTGTGAATAAATGCCAATTCTATATAAATTAGGTTTTATTATTGTTGGTGGATTTGGGATAAAATAAAATTCACACAACTATGAATATAAACACATATACATATTGAGCTTTATCTCCAACACACCAATAAAATGAGCGGAATGTTCTTCCTCTATTAAGATAGAAAAATATCTCTACATACTCTAAATGCTCTGTTATGTATATATATATATATATATATATATGAGAAACCGATAAACTATTTCGAGAATTTTCTCATAGTAACCAAACTACCTACCTCTCTTAATGAGCATCACATCTACTGAAAAATATTATTCATTATGCAAGTTACTTCTGTCATTAATACATTGACTGATTTGCTTATGTTAGAGGATTATGTATGACAGAGCGAGAAATTGCTCCTTCTTACACTCCCCCTTAGTTTCAACCATAGTCTGCTACAACAATTACAAGATTTACAAGAACATTTTAGGTAACATGCTTCAGTTATCCTCTCTGGGATTACATTAAAAATTTTCAGATATTATTATTCCTACTAGTCTCAATTTCAGCTAGGATTACAATTACAGAAAACACTTCAAAATTTTGCTTGATATGGCTACAAAATTATCACATCTTGTCCTCTTCTTCTTGTTGGTCATGCTTCCTTCTTCCTTTTACTCCAAACTTTGTATTCACTGATTTTTCTAAAATTCTTTATATTCATCTTTGCCGTGTTATGCATCCTCTGTATCTTATGAGGTTCTAAAAACTTGATTTCCATGCCATCTTCTTTAGTTTTTGTGTCTTTTTCATGGTCATATGCTTCAGCATCATTTTCATCAATCTTAACATCAATACCTACATGATCAGAGTCAAATACACCACAAACAATAACAATATTTCATTTCATTTCATCATTAGTTTGAACATTGGAATTATACCATATCATCATCATTAGTTGATAACGATGCCTCATTTCTTCAAGGCTCCATTTCTAAAAGTGTTCATATATGATAAATTCTTCATTGAATTATTCTTTTTGAACAATATCCATATTTGTTTCATGTTCAGCTACAACATTTTCTTCCACGATATACTTAGGCTTCTCAAACCAATCTTCAAAAAATATTATTTCATCGTCAAATTTTATTGGCATTGTAACTGTGTGCTCTTCCTCATTTTCTTCAACTGTTGTTGGGTTATTGTTGCTTTCAACACCTGCAAGCTTAGAAATATTTGTTAGATTTTTAAATAAATTATTTTCATTTTGTTCTACTAGCTCTTCTTCTTCTTCTTCTTTGCATAATACTTGATTTTTTTTATCCTCTACTTCAACATCAAGTCCACCATCAACACTAGCTTCATTTTCCATATTTTGTATCTCCGCTATAGCTTCTCACATCTGCAACTACAATGCAGTCCACTTCAACATAGTTTTCCATTTCAAGCCATTCTACAATGAGTTTCAATCCATCATCAAATTTATCAATACTACATTTTTCAACAATTTGGGAGTCATCCTAGATGCATTCATATTGATATTTTTTTTGTCAAATTTTTCCATAAAATTGTAGTCTTCAACATCTTCATTTTATTTCTCACCTATTGGGTGATTTGTTTTTGTACTTGCACATTCACAAACAACATAATTGTTAAGACTGTAATATTTTTCCCTCATGGGCTTGGTCTTCATGGGATCTTCTTCTTTGTCTTCAATTTATTAAGTTTCCTCTTCGGCCTTAAATGGATGGATTGTAACTATATTAGCTACATCATATTCAACTATGCAAGCCTCTGCTTTAGCAGTGAGGCTATCAACTTCTTTATCATTTGCATCCACATGTGCATTTTCATAGTGGGATTCCCAAATGTTATTTTTTTCATCCTTCTCTACTTTTGCAAATTCCATAACAACATCATCTTCTATAAATTCCTACCGCTAAAGAAAAAACGTCAGCTCCAACTACTCCAGAGGCAATGGTATCCTCATCTTCATCAACATTCTTTGTTGGGTTGACCAAATCACTAGCAATTTCATTGGAAACAACATCATCATAGGCTATAATATTGTCAATGATATATATTGTTGTATCATCAACTGTTATATTGCAACTATCATCCACATGTGGCTAGGAACTATGGCATTCACCATAAATTTATTGAGATTCCCTTTCTTCTACTATTACAGGGTCTACCAAATTTGTGTCTTCATCTTTTCAATTGTATGCATTGCTATATCATCAACAAATTCACTATTAGAAATATTCAGGGTCATGCTCCCTTACACCAAAATCTAATTCTAGAATATTTCATGCCTCTTTAGATGTCATAGTTATTGCTACTTTGAAGAGTATTTTGTCATCCAGAGCTCACTGGATGTAGTATAAGGAAAGCACATCTTTTGCTTCATCTTTTGGTTTCTTAGCTCCTTACTGAACTAAACCGCATAAACCTTTAGAATGCAAAGAAATATGGTGGCTGATAATTTTCATTTTAACTCATGAAAATTCGTAATTCTTACCTAAGAAATATGGTGGCTGATAATATATGATGTTTCATGCATCGTCTATCTTTTCTTATCTACATTTGCTTCAACAAGTTCCTCAATACCTGTCCCAAGTATTTCTGCAATAACTTGACCAAATTCTTCTGCATTATGAACTTTCTTCTTCATTTTCCAAATCCTTTTGCACTTTCCCATTTTTGTTATTTTTTGTCTTTAAAGTAAGCTTCTTAAATATTAATATCAACCTTTTCATGGATGCATTCACCTTCACATACTTCCACCAAGATTCTACTTACATTCTTCATCTATCAACACAAGTCTGTGGATTTTTTAGACCCATAAAACTGCTTGTTTTTTCTCATAGCTACAACTATATCTTATTTATTTTTAATCCTCTTAATATAACAAAAATCCCCAATGGCACTCAACCAATAAAACATTCAACCATTTATTTATTGCCTCAAAAATTTCATGCTCCTTTTTTTAAATTTCTCTTCTTCCAAGAGTTGTCACTCTCTTTACCTTTCTCCTTTTTATTTTAATATATATATATATATATATATATATATATTCCAATAGGAAAATATCCATCACTCTAAATAAAGAGTGATCATGAACTGTCCCTCGGGGACTCACATTATAGAAATCCAAAGTTTCCAAAAAATTGTCATCCTTGTCATGACTTACATTTGTAAACAAAAATAAGTCTTTGCATACATTATCATGAAAGTTTTTTCTGTATGGATCTTATATGATCCCATACCAAAAATTCCAGCTCTATACATTTTTATCTATAAACAAACTAATTGGTTTTCAATCTTCTCGTATTTGATCTCCCTTAACTCCATTAAACCGGGATGTAGAGTTAGTGCATCTTTGGAAAGCTTATCTGCTTCTGTGTTCAGTTCTAAGTATATATGCATAAAGGATATTGTATCAAATGTTGCTTTATGTTCCTTAATTACTCCCAGAAGATATTGGAGGTGTGGGGACTTGATCTTCATTTTCCCATTTTCCCAGTCTATGACCATTTTGGAGTCTCCGTATAGCTGTATATTTTTCAATTTTTTGTCTAATGCTATCCTTAGCACAACCCATAGTGTTACTAGTTCTTCCTTGCTGTTGGAAGATTCTCTTGGAGAGAACATAAATTCTAGTTTTTCCTTGTCATAGAGATAAAGAACTCTATCCGCTCCTCCTAAAGGTGGGCCCCCTTGGCTAGCCCCGTTGAAGAAGCCCCAAGGGATAGTTTTGTTGATTTCTGGAGCAGATAATATTTTCTGAGTTGTGGGTTTGGGTTCCATTTGATGCTCCATTGTTTTATGCAATAGCATCGTTGTTGTTATCTATATTGACATCCATATATTTGAAAAAATAGACTATATAATTCTTTTCTTCCCAAATTATGTGAACATATTGAGCGGGGTGGGTTGCATGGTTACATGCCCTATCGTTGTTCGACCTGTTTCTGAATCTGAGATCTAAAGACAAATCTGAACCAATTGTTGAAGCGCAGTCCAAAATTGAGATTGTGTTTTTCTAGAGAGTACCTTTTAATTTTCTTCCCATTTTTTGATTTCCACTTTTCAGAAATAAACCACTTCCTTAAGTCTTTGTTTGCTCCCTTTTATTTTTGTATGAATTTCCCCCACTTTTTAAAATGTAGAATTTTGTCCTTTTTAGCAAATGAAAGCTTTCCCCTTTATGTCTTACCTTTGCTTCACACATGTGAAAAAACTTTTGAAAATACTTTACCAACATGTCTATTATTTATCAGGATTAAAACACAACACAAAGGTAACTAGCATGGATTTTACCCCTTTTTACGGACTCTATAAATTACATAACTCATTTTTATAATAATTACACATACCAAATAACCTTGATTCACATCACTCCTAGAGCATGCCAAATATTGACAGGTCACATCACTCCCCATACTTTAAAAGTGACTTAGCTCTTTTTTATAAAAATAACGCATACAAAATCTCCTCATGTAAGATCTCTACTCAAGTGTGCACAATTGTTTTTAACAGTGGATCTCCACTGAGCCTTAAAATAATATTTTAATTAATTTTTTATGGGTTTTTTTGCATACCTTTTCACATGCAATGGCTTCCTCTTGCACATGGGTAGATTACTCTGCGGAATACTTTTGAATCCTGGAAATCACTTCAACTTATGGAGAAATGCTCAATACCAGATTTTAGGAAGGATACAACAATGCTGTAATACCAATTTGTTGGATTTGAGACAACATTAACTTCACACATCTACAACTGTAAACACATACACATATAGAGCTTCAGCTCAAACACACCAATAAAATGAGCAGAATTCTCTTCCTCTATTAAGATAGAAAAATATCTCTACATACTCGACATATTCTACATGCCATCTATTTTTCTTTGTTCTTTATATACATATATAAGAAACCTATCTATTTTGCTTTGTTCTTTGTATACATACATAAGAAACCTATAAAATAGTTCGAGAAGTTTCCTGTATTAACTAAACTACCTACCTCTCTTAATAAGCATCACGTCTACTAACAATGCTTGTATTATGCAACTTACTTCTGTCATGACTTACATATGTCAGAGGCTTACATATGAAAGTGGGAGAAATTACTCCTTCTTACAGTTGTGAATATAGAATCTAATGATCGTGAATGGCTTCCAATCCATTTCTTCTCAAGCCTCCATTGTTAAATTCAAAAGATGGTCCACGATCACTAAAGACTTAAATGCTGAAATTGAATGGATTAACTATACATAAGAAAAACTAAAATTTTATCCATCGAAAGGAATTTCTCTTCATAACAACTTAAACCTAGTAGCCATAGAAGCAGACTATCTTCAAAACAATGCTTTACCATAAACTTCAAGTAGAAACATGTTGATAACTGAAACATAGAATGAAAACAACAACGATCACATAATTGAACACATAACATTTAAGTGGTAAGTCATTAATAGGGAAACATCCAAGAGGAAATGATATGTGTATTCTTATTGTTCCAGAATGGATAATAACAACAACAAAAAATTCTTACAACCATTCCTCAAACACATTGTGGTGTTTTTTCTTCTATTGGCTTAAATGGATATATAGCATATCTATAACATAGTTACAACTGACAAATTAAATGTGCCCTTATCCTTATTCCCATTTTATATATTGGGTTGTTCTGTTTCATAATATGTGTCTATAAGAATGCCTATATCCAGATCCATTGAAAATTGGTTATCACAATTTTATATCCAAATCCCTTGAAAATTGGTTATCACAATTTCAATAAAACAAGTAGCAAAAAAAATAAACAATACAAATAAAATGAATAGAATGTACCACCACCATAAAATGTTGAAAATTGTATAAGACACCAAATTTAGAATGAACTTATGCTTGGAAACAAATTAAAATAAAAAATTGAGCAAAGCAAATCAGATTGAAAGAAAAAAATAAGAAAGAAATTACTATTTTAAGAATATGAGCAATCCAAAAATGAAAACAGATGGAAGGAACCAAAAATAACCCAAAAAAACTATTTTCTTTCAATACTAGTATATTCAAAGTTGTCAAAACAACAAGAACTGTGCGTAAACCTATAAATCGATCGTGCCAAATAGGTTCGAACAATGATAGAATTAATGTAATCATCTTTCTTTTTCAGAAGAAAAAGCATGTAATTTGATATTCTATTGAATCAAAATTACATCAAGGCCATACAAAAATTCACCATATTAAAAAGTCCACTCAACTTGCTATAAAGAAGTCGATCTGAGCTATCGAAAATAACAAGAAACTCTTCCAAGCATCAGTCAAAAGACTACTACAGTCTGTCAGACACAACAATCTATGAGAAGCTATAAAACTACATACTGACCACAATATTTAGTCTACAAAAATGACATAGAAACTGGAGAAAACTAGAAGCAGGAGAAATACCCTTATTCAATCAAGTCTCCATCCATAAACTCAAAAAAAAGAGAACACCAGTACAGTCCCCATTCGTGATCTTGGAAATATTGCCAGCTTTAGAATTAACACCCTGTAAATGTTCTTGAAACTATGGAGTGAAATCACTTCTTGAGATTCACAATCCTTCTCATCCAACAACCATAACTCAAAGATTGTAATGAATTTAACTCATTTTCCCAATCGATAACAATCTTTGAATCACCAAAAATATTAAGTTGAAGTAGTCCTACTTTTTTTGCAAACCACAATAGTCCCCACACAGCTAAAAGCTCAGAAAAGGTATTTGAGCCACTACCAACACCCATTATTAAATTAATGGCATATCTGACTTTAATACATAAGACCAATTCAGTACCACAAAGTCCATTCTGTTGAGCACCATCAAAAAACCCATAAATAGCATTAGGGGCCAACACCGGTCTATGACAAACCTTTAATCCTTTTGGAGCACTATTTATGCTCACTCTTTGCTCCATTCATGCATATCAGCCACAACTTTTGAAACTATAAGGAAAATGGAGGGACCGAAATTTTGAAAGATACACTTATTTCTCATTTTCCATATTTCCCAAAATACAGAAAAGGGAAAAAAATTCATCCTCTTCATACTATTGCACAAACATAGAAAACAATCTTCATTAATGTTATCCAAATCCCAATTGAAGTGAATAGAAAAATAACTACTAGCCTCTCTCCAAACCTCCTTAAAAAGGGAGCAATCCAAGAAAATATGCTCAACTGATTCCAAATCAGATCTGCATAGAGGACAATAACTCGATCTAACAAACCTCCTTCTTTGAAGATTCTCCCAAACCAGGATTTTGTTATGTAAAAGTAAGAAAATAAAACACTTAACCTTTAAGGGCATGGTTACTTTCCACAAACTCTTAACCCACCACGTGGGAGGAGGAAGGCCTCTTTCAAACACTAAATCTTTGTAAGCACATTTCATAGTGACCAATACAAACATAACATTTTGTTCCCAAACCAAAGTCTCTTCTCCTTCATCAATGAAAATGCCCGCATGAGAAAAAAAATGAAAGAGTTCTATTCATTACCTAATTTTGTCAGTAACAATAACTCCTCAGCATTAAGATAACAACCATCCCCATCAATTGAATACTTCCATATTTGAGAAAGAACCCAGAAATTTATCCTATGGAGTTCAACAATCAGAGACCTTGATAAAAATCCACTGCCGCTAACACCAGTGATTGGGTCAATACCAATGAATATTTGGATCCCTAACCCCACATTCCAACTCAATTGATCTTTAATTACTGGCAAGGATTTAACAAAAGTATTCTAGAGGTATGAAGAATTTGAATACTTTGAATATGTCTCCCTGAACTAGCTATCCAACAACCAATGTTTAATGTATTTGCAATTTATCACCTTATTCCATAAACTTGGAGTAATCAAGGATCTCCACAAACTCTTGGCACAAAGGGATAAATTAGAAATTCTTAAGTATTTTAACCCCTAATCTCCCAATAAATTGGGAAAGGATAAATATTCCCAAGCCAGGAGGTGAAATTTCAAGGTTTCTGAACCACCGGTCCAAATAAAGTTGGAAATTATCCTTTTTAACTAGAAATAAATCAATGAGGGGAAAATATATTAGGAAACCAGAAAACAAGAATGCTTTGAAGTACAAATTTTCCAGAACCAAATGACCCCCAATAGAAATCCATCTGAATGCCCAACGTATGGTTCTAAAATCGAACTTTTTCAACAGCCAATTCCAATCTTTGACAGCATAGCAATTTGGTTTTATGAAAAAACCAAGGTATTTGAAACCATCACTTAACTCTGACCAAGTAAAAGGGAAAACATATAGAATTTGGTTTCGAACAAGCTCGTCAACCCCTGAAGATAAGAAGTGATATTTATGAAAATTTATTAACATGCATGAAGCCGCAAAGAATAAATCAAATAGCTCCTTATAGTGCTCCCATTCCTCCTTCGAACCACATCTAAAAATGAGAATGTCATCCACGAATAACAGGTGGGTGATGCAAAGCATGGAAGATAGCTTTAGGCCCGTGATATTTTTATCAATTCTTATTTCCCCAATTAATATGCTCAAACCTTCGATAATAAGAAGGAAAAGAAGTCGAGATAACAAACAACCTTGATGAAGACCTCTCGAACAATTGAAGTATGTCAAAGGAGACCCATTTACCAAAGTAGAAATGTTTTAAGAGGAGATACAACCGAATATCCAACTCATAACCTCGTAAGGAAGACATATCTGAGTGAGAATGACTCTGAGCATGGAACAATCAACCCCGTTGAAGACTTTAACTAGATCAACTTTAAGAACAAAAGACTTCAACCCTCTCTTCTTAATGGTATGAAGACACTCTTGAGCAATCTCGACTGCCTTAGTGATCTATTTGTTAGTAAGAAAGCAGAATTGTTGCTATGAAATGCTTATACCCAAGACTTCCCTCATTCTATCAACAATGACTTTTGTGATAAGTTTATATAATGTATTGCAAAGTGAAATGATCCTGAAATTAGATAAAGTGTTTGGCTTATCTTTCTTCAGAATAAGTACAAGGAAAGTGGCATTTAAAGAAGAAAGGATACTCCCCAAGCAATGAGATTCGTTAACCAATAAAGTGATCTCATAACCCAATAGCTCAAAAAAGTGTAAAAAGAACTATGTCAGCCATCCATAGGGCCCGAGGCTCTTATCCTTTGCAAATTGGGACAACAAATGGTTAACATACTCTTTTGAAACTTCGGTACCAAATTTTTATCGTTCTTCAACAGAGAAGAATTTAGGAAAATTATTCAAGATTTTTAACTACTGCGGTAGATTCAAACACTGGTCCTGGTTGTATATCTCTTGAATGTACCTGAATGATTCTCCTTCGATGGATGACTACTCACTAACAAAATTGTTAGCTTGATTCTTTATTTCCCAAATATAATTTGAGATTCTTCTCTGGTTCGCAAACCTATGGAAGAATTTAGTGTTATTATCTCCCACCTCCAACCAAACTACACGACTCTTTAATTTCAAGGTTTTCTCAATTTGTAATAGAATTATAGCTCTTTCAGCATGGAAACTAGCCAATATGACCTTACAAAAGGAGGAAAATAATCAGTATTCACAATATCCTCCAGAGAGTCAATCTCCTCCTCAATAGCCACTAGATCCGCCTAGCCTCCAATTTTCTTTTCTTTTCCCAAGATTTGACCTCGCCATTAAGCTTAGAAAGCTTCTTTAAAAAATGCAGCATAGGAGGGAGGTGTGAAAGGTCAGATTATCCTTGCCACTTATCATTTTTAAGAGAACAAAAAGAGTCATCTTCTGACCAAACTATATTGGACTTGAAAGTATAATCCTTCAATGACTTATCTTTTCCTAGTTCTAAGACCATAGCTCTATGATCCAACCACCCTGCAGAAACATGCCAAGATCTTAAACGCCCCAGAGAGACAAAAAGGGATTCAATCATGAAAAAATGGTCCAACCTTTTATAGATCCCTGCCTTTCCCAATCGACGATTTGACTAGGTAGGAATTATCACTGGAATTTCGATGTCAATGAGACTAGCCTACTAAAAAAAGGAGTGAAAAAAACCATGGAACTTATCATTTATTCTTCCCACACCCCAGATATCAAAATCAACAAGAGTGAGGTTAAGGTCTCCAGCTAAAATAAAGCCACTATGATAAAACAATCCCATAGATCTTAAATTATCCTATAAAACATTTTTCTGATTATGAGGACGATAAATATTTAGGACTCGGATCAGAGTATCAAAACCAATAATCTTACCCTCTACCAGTAAACTAGATCATGTTGAATAAGAGTTAACCAAAGTGACTAAAGGGTCCCAATATAAGAGTAAGAATTTAGAAATCCTTGAAGAGTCAAGAGCACAACATTTCTAGTTAGGCTTCATTTTTAAGGAAAGATCACAGTCTGTCGAAGCTTCCACCATCGTTTCTTAAAGAAGAATGATAGAAGGGTCAATGTTTTCCAGAAACATTTTTAAAGCAGTTTTTTTGGGTGTACTGCTGAACCCAGGCTAATGTTGAAATATAGTAGCTTCATTTGGTAACCAACGTGGCGGTTTGATCTACTCTAAGATCCCCAATTTCAACATTATCTTATTTATCTAAACCCCATTGGAACAGTGAAGTAACCTTCATATTAAATAAACTATTTACAATATCTTTCTTCTTTAGATGTACCCATTTTTTGCCTGCAAGGTTTCCTAACCGTGACATTCCTAGCTATGATGGACGAGATAGGGAGAGTGTTTGGATTATCATCGATGACACCAAAGTAGTTTGAAAGTGGTTTAGGAGAAACCATGTCTCAAAGAGAGGGGAAATCCTTCGAATGAAGGGTAGTGATACCTTCTTATAAAGGGGAAGGGGTTAAGTTTATCTCTAGAGGGCTAGGTTCTTCGGCATCATTAAGAGCCCCTTCACTACGAACATCTCTTTCATGAAAATCGAGAAATCTACTAGGGTTTAATTTTGCCTCCATAGGAAACAAGGATATTCCTGAGACTCCCACATTGTTCGTGTTTTCCACCTTCTCATCTCTCTTTCTAGGACTAGGGTTTAATCCCAAAATCTCCACAGAGTCTTCTTTAAGAAATTTTACTCCTCCCTTCCTCAAAATATTAGAAATGATGTCTGAAGTCATAAATTTTGAGAGCATGGGAAGGTGAAGACAAAATTTACCAAGATACTCCAAGGAAGATGATTCGTGTAGTGGTAGGGGAAAACCAGACCAAGGTCCATGTCTTCATATAGATCCTTTATCAACAAGAAAACTTCTTCAGTAGTCGAACCAAACCTAGGGTTAGGACACTTTGATTTAACATGGCCCGACTCTTAGTAATTATGACACCTGAAAGGTAGTTTCCAATAGTCTAGTTTCTGAACAAACGAACCACCTTCCCAAACAACCTCGATCTTAGCAGGAAGGCATTCCAAAACATCAACTTCATTCTTCAATAGACGTTCTTTTCAAGGGTCAAAACCCAAGTGCCAACAAACTAGTACCAGAGAGCCTCATTCAATGACCCAAAATGGATCTTCGATGACCTTCCAATCCTTCAATGAAAAAAAAGATAAAACAGAACCAACCATTCATGAGCATTAAAAACCTAGGGATTGTATTGATGAGCAGCTTCCATTTTTCTCCAACCCACTCCAAGAGCTCTATACGAGAGAGCTTGGCGTACTCCATATTACCAACAAAAGAGTTTTTTGAGAGGGTAAGAATCGAATTAGAAGTAACGTCTTTTCCCATAACACATAAGCCTCTACCTTTACGGGCCTTCTCAAGTTTTATTCTGCGCTTAGTCTTCAGGTCTACACCCTGCAACTCGCCCTTCTCACCCCTTTCCTTATGAACCAAAGTTATGTCTGGAAAACCTTCAAAAGAGCTAACTTCGTGTGTTTGATACCTCCTAAGGAGAATCTTACCACCCGAGTTACTATGAAATAGATCTAGATCAAATATTTGACAAGGACCTTTAGAAAATAGCTCTCTCGAAGATATAAACTCCACAACAGCAAAAGGGTTTACTTGGACACGGGATTCAGGAAAGACAGATGAGAAACAACACAAAAACCCCTCGACATGGATCCTTCCAAAAATATGTCACGTGTATGGAGGGATGTGACAATGGTTCTGAAACCCTCCAATGGATTTCTCCAACCCCCCCTGTACCAAAGATCCCAATTCAATGACCCAAAACCGATCTTCAATGACCTTCCTGTCCTTCGCTAAAAAAAAGATAAAACAACACCAACCATTCATGAGCATTAAAAAACTAGGGACCGTATTGATGAGCGGCTTCCATTTTTCTCTAACACACTCCAAGAGCTCCATACGAGAGAGCTTGACGTACTTCATCTTACCAACAAGAGCATTTTTTGAGAGCGTAAGAACCGAATCAAAAGTAACGTCTTTTCCCATAACACATAAGCCTCTACCTTTACAGGCCTTCTCAAGTTTTATTCTGTGCTTAGTCTTCAGGTCTACACCCTACAACTCACCCTTCTCGCCCTTTTCCTTATGAATCAAAGAAATGTCTGGAAAACCTTCAAAACAGATAAGTTCATGCATTTGAGACATCCCAAGCAGGATCTTACCACCTGAATTACTATGAAATAGATCTAGATCAGAGATTTGACGAGGAGCTTTAGAAAACAACTCTCTCGAAGCAATAAAATCCACAACAGCAAAACAGTTTACTTGGATACAGGCTTCGGTATTATGAGATAGATGAGAGACAACATAGAAATCCCTTCATAGGGATCCTTCCAAAAAGATGTCACGTGTATGGAGGTATGTGACAATGGTTCTAAAACCCTCCAACGGATTTCTCTAACCGCACCCCCCACTGTACCAGAGAGTCGAATTCAATGACCCAAAACCGATGTTCGATGAACTTCCTGTGCTTTGTTGAAAAAAGATAAAGTAGAACCAACCATTCATGAGCATTAAAAACCTAGGGACCGTATTGATGAGCGACTTCCATTTTTCTCTAACCCATTCCAAGAGCTCTAGACAAGAGAGCTTGACGTACTCCATCTTACCAACAAGAGACTTTTCTGAGAGGGTAAGAACTGAATCAGAAGTAACGTATTTTCCCATAACACATAAGCCTCTACCTTTACGAGCCTTCTCAAGTTTTATTCTGTGCTTATTCTTTAGGTCTACACCCTGCAACTCGCCTTTCTCGTCCCTTTCCTTATGAACAAAAGCTATGTCTGGAAAACCTTCAAAAGAGCTAAATTCGTGCGTTTGAGACCTCCCAATCAAGATCTTACAACCCGAATTAATATGAAATAGATCTAGATCAGAGATTTGACGAGGACCTATAGAAAACAACTCTCTCAAATCAATAAACTCCACAGCAGCAGAAGGGTTTACTTGGACACGGGCTTCGAGATTATGAGACAGGAAAGATCGAACACAAAAGCCCCTTAACAGGGATCCTTCCAAAAATATGTCATGTGTATGGATGGATGTGACTAGGCTTCAAATTTGAAGCCTTCAGATCCCTTCAAAGGCCATTTTAAACATCATAGAAGGCCACAAAAAATTTTCCCATGCAAAAAGAATTTAGTTTCATTTCCAGCACTTCAATAATGAAATTGAGTAAGCCTGAGTAAATTTGCAACAGAAGGGTAGCTAAAAAAATTTCCTTTTCAGGGGTTTTGATTCAGTGGACTATGGGAGAGTCTGGACTCAGAGTCTACCCAAGTGCCCTTGAATAGTCGGATCAGGGATGAGGATCTTGGTCCCAATCGACACAGACCACGGTGGGCCACTCGGATGCCTAGTGTCAAGTTCAACCCGATGATTCCGGATTATGCCTCGGGATTCAATGTTCACTTTCAAAGAATTTAATGACATTGGCATGCATTAATGATTCACCAACTTCATTAAATCTTGGTATGAGACGATGCCACCTGCCAACTCGGTTTTGCATCTGTCATCTTATTGTTCACCAAGTCACGTGATCTCGCAACTTATAAGTCACTTGAGTATTTGAGTATATGATGTGAAATTAAATTCTCATATGAGTCATATCTATGGATGGTGAATTGATTTTATAACCCTCCATTGTCAAGGCTCTGCAAGGAAAAACTAATGGTGTTGTTTTTTGGGTTACAAATTACAAGTTGTAATTTACGATGTCTTAAGCAATCTTTTATATATTTGAACCTAACCTTGTCCAATGGATATGTAAGTTTCCAGACCAAGGTTTCACCCAGTACTAGACATTTCTATTATGACCACCACAAGACAGGGATGATAAATCTTTGGTATAAGGATAGCAGCACGTCGCCCTTTGTTTGTGCTCATGAATCATATCCTATACTAGTTAGTCCAGGATTGTAGGATTTGTTCCAATTTCCATTCATTTACTCGATTCATAATCATTCGAATTAGCACTCGTAGTCTCTCACTTTCCACCTAGGCCACTTATTCTACCTGTCTCATTGGAGGAAGGGGGTTAGGCAGTAGAGACAAAGGAAACTGGAATGGAGAGCCATCTAGAGAGAAGGGTTATACAATATGCATATAGTCACCTCTAAGCAAAAAAAAAAAAAAAATTCATATACCTAACTGAAGATTGTCATTACTTAATCTATCGGGATGCTTACGCGGTAAATCTTGTGCTTGAGCTATTTATGAGGGCTTCCTGTGACGACAATGGATACGATTTGGAGAGGCTCTTTTCCATCATTATACCACTAATGAATTGGTCCTGCAAATATCGCTATTACGTATCCCCTCCTCACTAACCTCACCTTTTGACTTGAGTCCTCTTATTCTTATTCCTCTTCCTCCCATGGGCTCTCCGATCTACGCCATGAGCGCCCTCATAACGAAGAATGACCTCTAAAAGTACCTGGAGACCTCGAAAAAACAATACCTAGTTTTCCCTCACCTGCAAAGATATATCTATGTTATGTAGATGCAATTATAAAATGGTTTTTTTTGTAATCATGTGAAATACAAAAACATGCATTCTCCTACCCTGGGCAAGGTAAACCAACTCCTTAGCATTGAGATATTGTGAAATTTAGATGTCATTGCTTCTAATCATCTTTCTGTAGAAGGAAACTGTTTCACACTCTATTTCCTCACTATCTTCTGTGGTGGACAACTCGAAGGTTCCACCTTTGTCACAGGTAGGAGTAAGAGAACAAAAGGTAGAATGTTGGGTAGGCTGGATTGAGCTTCCCTGAACTTAAAGAGATTGGCAAAGTATATGGAAAAAAAAACATTATTTTGGGTTTACGAGTATAGGACAGTTGGAGGTCAGGACTTAGACTCTCAACTCTCAAATTCTATGCTTCAGTGTCTCCCTAACTTCTATTTCATCTAGAATATTATGCAGAGCTAAGCTGTTGACTTGGTTGTCATGAATTTACAGGTATGTATAGCATTTTGCACTTGTGTAACATTTTATATGTGGATAAAATTTAAATGTGTTGCTTGTTGGATTTCCTTTTGGTTCTATAAATATAAGGGTTTAAAATTTCTCCATCCAAAATGTTGTTTGAAATTTGTAATGTATTATCTAAATGTTTCCTCTAGACTAAGTCTTGAATACTCAATAGATGTAACTTAAAAAAACCCAATATTTAAATGAAATCAAAACCAAAATAGTGTATAGTTTTCATAGTCTAGGACCACAACTTTGTTTGGGCGGAGTAGCAAGAAGAAAGAGCTTTGTATTTGAGTTCCAAATCTGTCAATGTTATTTATCTGTCGTGAATTGTAAACATTAGGTTGAAAGAAAGAACAATATTTGAATACAAGTGTTTGAATTATTCCAATTTCCTTAATGAAATCCAAAGGTTGAAAGGATAAAATATTTAAAAACCGACGCTGTAAATGTTGTAGACTTTGACCTCTTCATTTTCCTGTCATCCTTCTAATAATGGAAACAAGAAGTACAAATTGTCTACCAATATATCTAAACAAGGGAAGCCCTCGATGGGTGTTCATGAATGAGGGACTAGGAGTGCAGTGAGCTAGAAAAGAACACGATTTCAACATCCTCACTGTCGCAAGCCTCCCAAACATGTGTTTATGATTCATCTTCCTTATTGACTATGGTAGACACTAGACACCCAACTTGTAGTGATATTTGTTGGAGAATTTTAAGTTCTTCCTTATAGTGGACTAATAAATACTTAACCTTTTCAATAGGGTTGATAAACTTGATATAGATTGGAGGGACTATACATAATCTACCTAAAATTGGGGCTTTTGTTTGATCACTTCAAATTGGGGTATAAACTGGATATACATTGGAGGGACTATTAATAATCCACCTAAAATTGGGGATTTTGTTTGATCACTTTGAATTGAGCATCTGGGGACGACATGATTCAATTCTAAAAATAACCGTTGAAATTAGGGTTAATAAAAAAAGTTGCTTCCTGAAACCATTAGGTATTACATTCTGATTTTTTTCTTTTAGGCAGGCCCAATCACACTTGACCAATAGAGCCACCATCAAGCGGAATCAATCCTCCATTCAAAGGTCCTTCCAAATTCCAATGCCTTATTTTATCAACGATGTAGCAACCTAGTATTTCACTGGCCTAGCAGAGTTGTCCCTTATCTAAGTTCAAAAAACTATATTCTCCAAGGACTAGGAGAGTAGAGATTGCTTTAGAAATGTATGGACTCTCATTAGCTAAAATAATAATGATTTTGTATCCGTGCATGTGTCTCCATATTTTTATGAGATCTTTCTCCATGACATGAATGGCGGAATATGTCTCAACGGTTTCTAATGTGAATCGTGTGAGGTCCATAGAGATGTGAATTATAGGTTTCCACACAATAATAGAGTGTGCAATATAGTCATCTCTTGTGGGATCTGGGAGGTTAAATAAATAGTTGTTGCTCCTAAAACATTTAGGTATTGGCAATGATTTTCTTTTCAATTTCCAATTTACAATTAGTTTGTGTGCATCTGAAAGCCATAAACCATAATAGAACAAAAAAATCGAATGTTTAAAATACTTGATATTTGTTGGATAATTTGAAGTGTTTTCGTAAAATTACTAGGATAATATGTCAATATTGGAGAGACTTATTTTTTTTATTTATTTCCAATTTCTAGGATTTATATAATTAAGGGTATAGAAGGTATTTACTTTATGAGGATATCCCCTACATTAGGGAGGCCACATGGATAAGAAGGTGTAATGTATGCATTGGATGTAAACCATTTCAATTTCTATTGAATTTGGTTCTTTCTTTGTCCTCCCTCCCTTACTATAATCTACCTACTCACCTACTCTTGCATATGTCATGGATAGATAGATTTGTTCATGAATAGATAGATTGAACCATTATAGGAACTACGGGCATTCCAACTCAATTTCATTACATTATAGGAACTACATGCACTGAAAGCAATATATACGGAGAGGAGAGTTTGTTATTACATAAGTAAGATAACTTGTCTTTCATGGTGCATTTAACCTAGAGGGGTATATCTCCCTCTTACTATTGTGACTAGTCTCAATGACTATTCCTTTGGGGTACACACTTATTGCTTCAAAATGATTTTATTTTCATTTCCAATTTCCAATAAGTTTGTGTACATTTGAAATTGACCATAAACTATAAATTGTAATAGACAAAAAAAATTACCTTTGAATATGAAAATAATAAAAGAGATGAATTGCTTAAAAAGAAAATATTTTTTTACCATAATTGAAATGATTTACATTGTTCAAAGTGATTCCTCTCTTCAATTATTGCACTGCCAGGTTGAATTTTATTAAAAAAAGATTAGATAGCAATACAAGATTAGTTGTAGTAGGTTAATCTTAAAGTTTTATTTATTTTTATTAGAATTATGTCTTTTAGATTATACTAGAGTAAATGAGATATGATAATTTAGGTTACTTTTTTACATTAAATATTTCTTAGGTTATGGCCAATAACTCACTAATTATTAAAAAATTCTCTTAAATTATTCTTTTATATAAAAATTTGTAGTATTTCTAAGTCATAATTAGATATTACATTTAGTTCTGTATTTTATAAAAAATAGGTTAAGTAATTCACAATTTATTCATTAAGAAAAATATTTGATATTAATAAATTTAATTTAGACTTATATTCTACTCTAAGTTTAGAATCATTTTACCAATTTAGGGTGTTTGTTTTAATCACAACTTAGACTTCCTTATTATTTAGCTTAACATGTATAGGGTTTGGGTTTGGTCTTAGTTATATAGTCAACATTATCTATTTCCTAGTTTTCTCTTGAAATGTGTTGTTAAATATATATTATTAAATCTTTATTCGTTACTCAAATCGACTCATTGTCGACAATTACCTTGCATACCACTCCTCAAACCTATCAAACTAGAATTTAAGAGAAGAGATTGTAAATATGTTTTTTTGTCAAAATGACATTTTCGAATCATGTAAGGTTCACAAAGAGATTACAGTATATAATAGTCCTTGTTTTTTGTCTAACAGTTTTACATAAATTTAAGATGGAATTTTGAAAAGATAATTGTTGAGGCCCTCTCAAACTCCTTCTCATGTGAGATCCAGATACTAGTAAGATCCACATTGAAGTTTGAAGGATACTTTTTCAATGTGTTTGAATAATTAGTATATGCACTAAGTTTTGAAAAGAGAAATGGGAATCCCTATCAATCCCTCTCATTTGACATCTAGATGTTTGTAGACTCAAGACTAAAGTTTGAAGGATAAATTTTCAAGTGTTCTAATACTTAGGTTTATTATGGTGAAGACGATGCTTAGGGATTAGGTGGAGTTTGAAATTGAATGGCTAGTTACTCACTAAGTCGGTCCATATGGACAAACATATAAATTATCTTTGTGATGGTATTTGTAACTTTTTTTGGCCGTTAATGAAAACGTGGATTGGAAAAAACTTCATGTAACGTAAAATGTCATGGAAAAATTATTCTTCTATTTTTTTTACTTTTATGTTGTTTCTTTAAACCATTGGTTATGGTAATGATCAAGTGGTCACAACAAGGATAAACAATTTTAAATATCATAGGGATGTACAATGTTAGAAGTACAATAGTTTTAGGAAGATACCTTGGCACTCGACAAAAATTATCTTTATAGTTTTTATTATTAATGTTAGGGATATGATGATTGATCTCTTTTGGACTTATAACATAGCACTTATAGTAGTGGAGCTCTTCTCAAAACAATTCTAGACACAAATAAGCTTTGGTACCTCATGAGCCTACTTTCATCCCCAATTTCATATTATGCATTCAGAGAAGGTTGCTAGTAGTTCTCCACTACTAAAATCACTTTGGCATGATAGGAAAAAAACATTTCCCCTCACAAAATAAATAGGCCAAAAAAATGCAATACAAAAGACCAATAATCCTAATGGTTCTCACTATGTTCACATTAATTAACAAAACAAGTGTACCAATCTCTTTCTAAATGGTCTTTTTTCCAATCTCATCTTTGATTATGGGTACATTTTCATCACTATCAACCTTTACTTTAGTCTCTCCTCCTCTAATCTAACTTTTGGACATGATAAATCCCCCATAAAAAGAATTTGGACGTGATAAATCATCATATACATGGTTTACCTCACTAATTATAAGTAAAATTTGAATCACTTGGGATTTCTTCGTATTATCATTTTTTTCTATACACTGTTTTTAATAAATAATAAAATTTTGTTATACACTTTCAGTTTCAAATGAAAATAATGATTTATTTTTACATGTCAACATTGAAGGGTTCAATTTCTCACAACCCTTCAAAGTGAAATGGGACCCTGCCCTTCAAATTTGATCCCTGGATGTGACAGTGGTTCTGAAACCCTCCAACGAATTTCTCCAGCCACCCCCTCGGCGGGAGAGATTTATGGGCCATGCCAGATGTAGTTCGAGCTCCTGCAATCATCGCACAGATGATAGAGTGGAGAAGGTTGAACAATGAAAAAATGACAAAACATTAACAAATAAGAAAAATGGAGAAACTTTTTAATGCTTATTGGAATTCTTATTGGAATTGTGATTAGGGTAGCAATTCTTGTTGAATGGGAAAAATTATATCCATAGGTATTTATATTTTAGAAATTGGGGTAGACTAACATCTATGCTTTTCTTAGATTAAAAAAGGATGAGACAAGTGTATTGTTCATATTGAATTTATGGGCATCCTTCAAAATTCCAAATAAACAATTATTGAAAAAAAAAGTCAGACAACCCATTTAAATAAAGAAGGTAACACAAGGTAGCGGGAAGCTTAAAGAAAGCTAAAGAAGGTAACACAAGGTAACAGGAAGCTGAGATATAGACAATAAATGATTACAACTAAGCATAGAAAACAAGTAACACATAACTTGTTAAGGTAACACAAGGTAATAGGTAGTTGAAGTATAGACAACAAGTGATTACAACTAAGCATAGAAAATAACTCACAAATAACTTGTTCATGGCACTTATCTTATTCAATGTTCACCAGCCACAAATTAAATAACACTTCTCACATATAGTGTATAATGTGATCTGTGATTGAATCAGCAATGGTCTTCTTGGCCTTGACCAATTTCTTCTGGTATAAGGCTTTTAGCCTCATCTCCCTCTGGAACTGGAACCTCTCTACTCATGTAGGTGTCCAATTCATTTTCTTAGATAGACCATATACTTTCATGCTTGGAAGTTTTCAACTTCACCAAGATTATCATCAAGCTGATGTGATAGATCACTTTGAAATGAGAACCTCAAATGAAAATAGCAAAATATTAGATCTTACCGACTTGAGGTGTCCGTCCTGGTTCCGGAGTTGGCTAATATAGGGTTCATCAAAGAAACCATAATTTTAAAAAATTGGAATCTTTCAGATCTAATTGGATAGAAAGATATACCTCTTCAAGATGAGCTGTCCAATGCACTCCTTTTCTGAAAAAAATGGAGGGAAGCTCCCGGAATAAGAAGCCCTAGTTTTCCAATTCCTTCTGCAGAAATGCCTTCTACTGTTTATGTAATATATTTGAAAGTAATGCTCCTCTATGTCTGAAACTTTGCACTGAGGTAGCCACACCTGTCCCTGTTCCAACACCATAGCTTTCATAAGAATGGGTTTCACCAATTGGGACTTATGATTGTTTTCCCAAGGTGACGTGTTTCAGGACTGTTCATCATAGCGAAGTTGTACATCCTTCCACGTGTCATGGTTTCATCTTCTGGGTATGAAACTTGGATCACAGAGAGTATAGTCCATGAAAATTCTGGAAAATCTTCAAAAATTTCATTTTGACCTTTGTATCTTGAGATATAGCAACTCTCCCTAGGTTTCATGTTTAGGGATGAATCCTGGAAGAGGTTGGAACCCTAATGTGGAGGGATCATATCTCCTAGAATATAGCGAATATGAGGATGAAATTTTGACAACATGTAAAGCCAGATTCTACCTTAGGGTTGTGAAAGTTTCAGCTCCTGAGCCCTTTCCAATCTTGATATATAGTGAATGCACCAAAACCTATCAGTTTTAGTATTTTAGGGTTTTTTTGGCCCGAGGTCAAACTAGGGTTTGAATTTCCCGAAGTTATACCCAACCAAAAATATTGACCCAGGTCTCTAAAATTTGATTTTGATGAGGAGATAAATCCTATGCTGGGATCACTCAAAAAATACTCTTCTATAAGAAGCCCTAATTTCCCGCACCAAAAACTGAAAATGCTCGGAATCGAATTTCGCTTCAACAGAAAGATGCGCCCTTCAATGGAGAGTCAACCTAGCATACTTTTGCTGATGGATTGTGAAGAGAGACCCAAAAAGTAAGAATCCCTAGCTTCTGCAGCTGCACAATGTATTCTTCTCAGGTTAGCTCTGATACCATGTTATATTTTTATCATTCAAGCTAGCATGATGATCTTAGGATCTTTAACTAAGAGATTGAACATGCACAACAATAAACACAAGAGACAAGAGACACAAATAATTTTCCTCGGGGAAACCATAAAGGAGAAAACCCCGCAACTTCCTCAGAGATAGAATCAACACCAAAAGTAAAACCCGAAAACATAAAGATGATCTCCTAACAGCAGTAGTCTCTCTCTTGTCCCAGCAACTTCTCTCTCTCACTCATGCACCCCAATGAGTGAGTGTGTGTGTGATAAATAGAGAGACTCACTCTCTATTTATATTCTTTCATTCACTTAATGTCCACTCCAAGATGGCAGCCTCACCTAACAATTACTTACTAGAGCCGACATCTCTATGAGAGTCTAATAACCCTAGTTCCCCACAACTTGTGGGGACTTTGCCCCTTCGACCAAAAATGAGGGTTATACTTAACACAATGGTGGGGACTATTGCCTTGACTTATAATAACTCACCAAGGGACGAATTCTCTAGGATAGTATAATAACCCTAGGGCCCCACAAATGTGGGGACTTTAACCCTTGGACAATAGGAGGGTTACCCACAATGACTTTACATGACTTGTTCACATTATAGAAAATATCGATCGAAACATCGGGGCATGACATGACTCAATTACATTACAAACACTTCCCGGAATAAACATCGGGGTACAATACATAAGATATACAAGTGAATACATTCCAAATTTACAATTACATCAACAACTTTCCACAAACTATTAACCCACCACCTGGGAGGAGGAAGGCCTCTTTGAAACACTAAATCTTTGTAAGCACGTTTCGTAGTGACCAAGACAAACATAACATTTTGTTCCCAAACCAAAGTATCTTCTCCTTCATCAATTAAAATGCCCACATGAGATAGAGAAACAATGAAAGAGTTCCATTCATTACCAAATTTTATCGGCAACAATAACTCCTCAGCATTAAGACAACAACCATCCCCATCAACTGAATACTTCCATATTTGAAAAAGAAACCAGAAATTTATCCTATGGAGTTCAACAATCAGAAACGTTGATAAAAATCCATTGTCTCTAACACCAGCGATTGGGTCAATACCGATGAAGATTTGGATCCCTAACCCCACATTCCAACTCAGTTGATCTTTAATTACTGGAAAGGCTTTAACAAAAGTCTTCTAGAGGGATGAAGCATTTCAATACTTTAAATATGTCTCCCTGAACTAGTTAGCCAATGACCAATGTTTAATGTGTTTTCAATTTATCACCTTATTCCATAAAACTGGAGTAATCAAGGATCTCCACAAACTCTTGGCACAAAGGGACAAATTAAAAAGTCTCAAGTCTTTTAACCCCCAACCTCCTAATAACTTGGGAAAGGATAAATATTCCCAAGCTATGAGGTGAAATTTGAAGGTTTCAGAACCATCAATCCAAATAAAGTTGGAAATTATCATTTTTAACTTGAAAGAGATCAATGAGGGGACAATATATAAGGAGAACCAGAAAATGGGAATTCTTTGAAGTACAACATTTTCCCGAACCAAACAACCCCCAATAGAAATCCATCTGAATGCCCAACATCTGGTTCTGAAATCGAACGTTTTCAACAACCAATTCCAATCTTTGACAACATAATAGTTTGGTTTTATGAAAACACCAAGGTATCTGAAACCATCACTTAACTCTGACCAAGTAAAAGGAAAAACATATAGAATTTGGTTTCGAACAAGCTCGTCAGCCCCTGAAGATAAGAAGTGATACTTATGAAAATTTATTAACATGTCTGAAGCCTCAAAGAATAAATCAAATATCTCCTTATAGTGCTCTCATTCCTCCTTCGAACCAAATCCAAAAATGAGAATGTCATCCACGAATAACAGGTGGGTGATGCAAAGCATGGAAGATAGCTTTAGGCCCATGATATTTTTATCAATTCTTCTTTCCCCAATTAATATGCTCAAATATTCAATAATAAGAAGGAAAATAAGTGGAGATAACAGAAAACCTTGACGAACACCTCTCGAACAATTGAAGTACGCCGAAGGAGACCCATTTACCAAAGTAGCAATGTTTGATGAGGACATACAACCGGATATCCAACTCGTAATCTCAAAAGGAAGACATATCTGAGTGAGAATGAGTCTGAGCATGGAACAATCAACCCCATCGAAGGAAAGTTAACCAAATCAACTTTAAGAACAGAAGACTTCAACCCTCCTTGCTTAATGGTATAAAGACACTCTTGATTAATATTATCTACCTTAGTGATCTATTTGTTATGAAGAAAGCAGAATTGTTCATCTGAAATGCTTCTACCTAAGACTTCCCTCATTCTATCTGCAATGACTTTTGTGATAAGCTTATACAATGAATTGCAAAGCGAAGTAGGCCTGAAATTAGATAGAGTGTTTGGCTTATCTTTCTTCGGAATAAGTACAAGGAAAGTGGCATTTAAAGAAGCAGGGATACTCCCCAAGTGACGAGATTCGTTAACCAATAAAGTGATCTCATCACCCAATAGCTCAAAAAAGTGTAAAAGGAACTCTGTCATCCCTCCATCAGGCATGTGGCTCTTATCCTTTACAAGTTGAGACAACAAATTTTTAACATCCTCTTTTGAAACTTCTGTACCAAATTTTTAGCCTTCTTCAACAGAGAAGAATTTAGGAAAATCATTCAATATTTGTAACTACTACGGTAGATTCAAACACTGATCCTAGTTGTATATCCCTTGAATGTATTTGAGTGATTCTCCCTTGATGGATGACTACTCACTAAGCAAATTGTCAGCTTGATTCTTTATTTCCCAAATAGAATTTGAGATTCTTCTCTGGTTCACAAACCTATGGAATAATTTAGTGTTATTGTCTCCCACCTCCAACCAAACTGCACGACTCTTTAATATCAAGGTTTGCTTGATTCTAATAGAATTCTAGCTCTTTCAACATGGAGACTAGAAATTCTGACCTTACAAAAAGAGGAAAATAATCGGTATTCACAACATCCTCCTGAGAGCCAATCTCTTCCTTAATAGCCACTAGATTTTCCTAAGCCTCCAACTTTCTTTTCTTTTCCCAATATTTGACCTCGCCATTAAGCTTAGAAAGCTTCTTTAAAAAACGCAACATAGGAGGGAGGTGTGAAAGGCTATAGTATTCTTGCCACTTATCATTTTCCAGAGAACAAAAAGAGTCATCTTCCAACCAGACTATATTGAACTTGAAAGGATAAGCCTTCAATTGATTTTCTTTGCCTAGTTCTAAGACTACCACTCTGTGATCCGAGCACCCTATAGAAAAATGTCGGGATCTTAAACGCCTTAGAGAGACACAAAGGGCTTCAATCATGAAAAAATGGTCCAACCTTTAGTGATTCCCTCCTTCCCCAATCGACCATTTGACCAGGTAGGAATTATCATTGGAGGTTTGATGTCAATGAGACTATCCTGCTCAAAAAATGAGTTAAAAAAGACATGGAACTTACCATTTATTCTTCTCACACCCAAGATCTCAAATCAGCAAGAGTGAGGTTAAGGTCTCCACCCAAAATAAGACCACTATGATAAAACAAGCCCGTAGCTCTTAAATTCTCCCATAAGTTTTTTTCTTATTATGAGGACCATAAATATTTAGGACTCTGATCAGAGTATCAAAACCAATAATCTTACCCTCTACCAATAAACCAGATGCTGTTGAATAAGAGTTAAACAAAGTGACTAAAGGGTCCCAAGCTAAGAGTAAAGGGTGTGTGCAAGAAGTTGAGGGACCTTTTAGATGCAATGGTAGAATGAAGTCAATCACTCTTGATCCATAAAATAGAAATCATCCCAAGCAATCCCGACCCTGCCAAGCCTAATCCCAAGGCTGCCAACATGCATGCCAATTAGGATAGTAGACAAAAACGCGCGCGTGTTTTGCTTCACTAAAACGCGCTCCCATTTTGCTTCACTAAAATGCGCTCCCATTTTGCTTCAATAAAACACTCTCCCGTTTTGCTTCACTAAAACGCGCTCCCATTTTGCTTCAATAAAATGCGCTCCCATTTTGTTTAAATCCAAAAATGTATTCCCTCCAAATGATAAGGCCGAGCCTCGACCCATGCTTGCATGGAATTCATATGCCTATGTGTCTGTTTTGTACTTTGCTTCGAATTCAACATGCCTATGCCTTAGAGTATGATAAACCATGGCTAATTCAACATTATATCCAAATTTTCAATATGCTCATGTTTAGCCGTTCGTCTGATTATGCTGCACACCTCCATTTTTTATGAGATTTTAGAAACATATATGGTTTTTTTTGCAGATTCCAAATATGTAAATTTTAACAAGAATACATTATTTTTTCTATTTTTTTCTTATTTATCTTGTATCATCACTCCTCAACTCAAAAAACAAACGGTTAGTGTTTCATCCATATCTCTTTTGTTTCTCAACCATTTTAAAAAAACATTGTATGGTGGACTAAAGAACACCAAGATCTACATGCTATAAAAAATCCATTTCCAAATAATTGCATTAAGACATTCAAACGTTGCACCCACAATTGACATACTGTTTTCAAGGTTTGATCTCTTAGATAATAAAAAAAAAATTAAAAATATTATTTTTATTATTGGAAAAGTAGTCGTACACTAGTACTATATGTTCTTTATATGTATACCGATTTTCGTAAGTTTATTCCATCATTTAGTCACTTAGACATTGTACCCACAAAAGCATATACCTTATAATTTGTCCAAAAAATAAAAAGTGTCCGTTAAAAAATATCTAACTTTAGATAGTTAACAGTATTTTCAATAGAAAAAAATTATATATTTGGAAAGTTCATTCAATTTTCTACATTTCTTGTTTTTTACTCATCGCAAGATTCATTGTGTAAGTGTCTCAAAATATCGATGCAAGTTGTTGGATGTCTATTTTTTCAGTTTTCTATTGCATCTAACGTGCCAAAAGACACCCTCATCTTTTTGCACTCACCCTAAACCTCCAAAAAGCCTCAAAGAGTCAAGAGCATAACATTTCCAGTTAGGCTTCATTTTTAAGGAAAGATCACAGGCTGCAGAAGCTTCCACCATCGTTTCTTAAAGAAGAATGACAGAAGGGTCAATGTTTTCCAACAACATTTTTAAAGAAGGTTTTTTGGGTCTACTGTTGAACCCTCTAATGTTGAAATATAGTAGCTTCATTTGGTAACCAACTCGAGCGCTTGAACCTCGTTGGAACAGGGAAGTAACCTTCAAATTAAATAAAGTATTTACAATTTATTGTTATTCTTTAGATTTACCCTTTTTTTTCCCTGGAATGATTCCTAACCGTGACATTCCTAGCTATGATGGACGAGATAGGGAGAGTGTTTGGATCATCATCAATGACAACAGAGTAGTTTGAAAGTGGTTTAGGATAAATCTTGTCTCAAAGAGAGGGGAAATCCTTCAAACGAAGAGTAGTGATACCTTAAAGTCTAAAGGGAAAGTGGTTAAGTTTATCTCGAGACATCTAGGTTCTCTAGCATCATTAAGAGCACCTTCACTACGAACATCTCTTTCATGAAAATCAAGAACTCTACTAGGGTTTAATTCCAACTCCATAGACAACAAGGATCTACCCGAAACTCCCACACTATTCACGTTTTCCACCTTCTCATCTCTCTTTCTAGGACTAGGGTTTAAGCCCGAAATCTCCATAGAGTCTTCTTTAAGAAATTTTACTTCTCCCTTCTTCAAAATATCATAAATGACGTGTGAAGTCATAATTTTCGAGTGTACAGGAAGGTGAAGACAAAACTTACCAAGAGAGTCCAGGGAGGATGATTCGTCCAACAGTAGGGGAAAACTAGAACATGGTCCATGTCTTCATATAGATACTTTAGATACCTTATCGATGAGAAAAATTCTTCAATAGCCGAACCAAACCTAGGGTTAGGACACTTTTATTTAGCGTGGCCCAACTCTTAGCAATTATGACACCTAAAAGGTAGTTTCCAATAGTCCAGTTTCTGAAAAAACAAACCACTTTCCCAAACAACCTCAATATCAGCAGGAAGGAATTCCGAAATATCTACTTCATGAAACATACGCGGAAGGCACCTATCGTTCACTAGGAGACAATCCTCTTCAATAAGTATAAAACAACCGATGGCTTTGGAAACCGCCATAAAACCCGCCAAGTTCAAACCAAAAGGAGGGAACCTCGGTAAAAGGACCCAAAGGTTCCTCTTCAATAGACCTTCTTTCCAAGGGTTAAAACCCAAGTTGCAACAAACAAGTACAAGAGAGCCCAATTCAATGACCCAAAATTTATCTTCGATGACTTTTCAGTCCTTCGCTGAAAAAAAAGATAAAATAAAACCAACCATTCATGAGCATTAAAAACCTAGGGACCGTATTGATGAGCGACATCCATTTTTCTCTAACCCACTCCAAGAGCTCCACGAGAGAGCTTGACATACTCCTCCTTACCACCAAGAGCATTTTCTGAGAGGGTAAGCACTGAATCAGAAGTAACATATTTTCCCATAACACATAAGCCTCTACCTTTACGGTCCTTCTCAAGTTTTATTATGTACTTAGTCTTCAGGTCTACACCCTGCAAGTCGCCCTTCTCGCCCCTTTCCTTATGAACCAAAGCTATTTCTAGAAAACCTTCAAAAGAGCTAACTTCATGTGTTTGAGACCTCCCAAGTAGGCTCTTACCACCCGAATTACTGTGAAATAGATCTACATCAAAGATTTGACAAGGACCTATAGAAAACAGCTCTCTCGAAGCAATAAACTCCACAGTAGCAGAAGGCTTTACTTGGACATGGGCTTCGGGATTATGAAACAGGCGAGATCCAACACAAAATCCCCTCGACAGGGATCCTTCCGAAAATATGTCATGTGTATGGAGGGATGTGACAGTGGTTCTGAAACCCTCCAACGAATTTCTCCAGTCGCCCCCCCCCCCGGCGGGAGAGATCCGTGGGCCATGCCAAATGTAGTACGAGCTCCTACAATCATCGCACAGATGATAGAGTGGAGAAGGTTGAACAATGAAAAAATGACAAAACATTAACAAATAAGAAAAATGGAGAAACTTTTTAATGCTTATAGGAATTCTTATTGGAATTGTGATTAGGGTAGCAATTCTTGTTGAATGGGAAAAATTATATCCATAGGTATTTATATTTTAGAAATTGGGGTAGACTAACATCTATGCTTTTCTTAGATTAAAAAAGGATGAGACAAGTGTATTGTTCATATTGAATTTATGGGCATCCTTCAAAATTCCAAATAAACAATTATTGAAAAAAAAAAGTCAGACAACCCATTTAAATAAATAAGGTAACACAAGGTAGCAGGAAGCTTAAAGAAAGCTAAAGAAGGTAACACAAGGTAACAGGAAGCTGAGCTATAGACAAGAAATGATTACAACTAAGCATAGAAAACAAGTAACACATAACTTGTTAAGGTAACACAAGGTAATAGGTAGTTGAAGTATAGACAACAAGTGATTACAACTAAGCATAGAAAATAACTCACAAATAACTTGTTCATGACACTTAGCTTGTTCAATGTTCACTAGCCACAAATTAAATAACACTTCTCACATATAACTAGATTAAAAAGTAATTGAAAGTTAAAAATAAATTTGAATGTGTAATATAAATATATAGCAATTTCAAAAACCCTTGAAAAATAATTGTTATAATATATACTAAATAGTTTAAAGTAATAACTAATCAATGAATTTAAGGAGATATTCATAACATTTTGAAATTGATAATTGTGTATATAACTAATCAAGGAATTTAAGGAGATATTCATAACATTTTGAAATTGATAATTGTGTATATCTTCTAAACGGAGAAGAGGAGCCTCGTGGTAGAAACCATCATTTAATTGAGCTTTTGAAAGTTTTAAGAATACAACAGTCATGAAATCATAAACCCTAAGGATATCTAACTATCTGTCAAGTCGATCTGTAAACTGATACATGTCACAAAATGGAAAATTGTCTCTAACTAGAGGAACCTGATGTAGTAAACACTCATCCACTGGACTGGTTAAAATCGAATCTGTATTACTGAATCCTTTAGAGATACCACAGCAATCCTCAGTCGAAGAATTTGTGATTTTTTTTTCCCTGACAGGCAGCTGATCAGTACTGTAAAAAGAATCGACTTCAAAATTTTCTGCGCCAATCTCTTCAGACAATAGACCCAGCTTGGGATTCTTCTGTCTCTTCTTCTCCTTGGATTTATTGTTAGGCTTCCCTGTGAGTCTCTGAACCACAGACCGAAAGTTCTGTGGGTCAGTTTTGATAATCTCGGGTTCATAAACATACACAACGCGGATCGATGGAATGATGATATCATCGCGCTGAGAATTTTTGCTTGATTTTCCTTCATCTTTCGTAGCAGAGAAAAGCTTGGAGATCACATGAGAACATTTATTAGCTGCCAAATTCGGAAATTCTGATCTATATCTGGGTGCAATTTCATCTATCTTTGACTCTTTCATCAATTCTGCAAGAAATATTTTGTCCCTACAGATTCCCTTCAGCTGGAAACAAAATTTGCAGGTAATCTGAACGTCAAGCTTCCTAACAGGCTCTGATTTTTAATCTCCCGTCCCAAGTATATAGTTTTCGATGGTTTTTTATTTGTCTGAATATGAAGGATGTTACGTAGTAGTTACTAATGGAATTAGTTCGTTCATTGTCGCTATTATGTTTGTTAGCACGCATTGGCTTCTCAAGTCCAATGAATCCTACCACACGTTTCGTCACGAAAGCAAAATAAAAAAGAATTGTTAGGCTACATACATTGATTCCTATTTCGAAACTACTGTGGTTGCCCTACCATGCGGGTCTCTGGTCTCTTTTGCTGTGTGTAAACGTTTTCTTATCTTTAGACATTTCGTGGACATAATCATTACAAATTTTACTATATCTTATAGTTTCTTTCACATTAATATTGTTGCTTGTTAACCAGAGGAAGAAACTAACTACCATTTTTCCCATTCAACTCACTTTACTATTGTTCGGACCCTATCTTCCAGTCAAATTTTAACACCTCTTTCTCAGTCAAATTTTGAACGTTTCTCTTTGTAATGAGAGGAGACCATCATAAGCTTAAGGATTTTTTCTCCTTTGCAAATAAAATGTGAATGTTTTACAATATTGACTACACATTCCATTCAGGTTTTAGCTTTTCTCGTGTAACATAGAAAAAGGTTTAAGTATATATCTTTGCACATTGCTAAACAGTATCCTTTGAATGAGTTATATAGAGACTTTGATATGAATATGTTTAATAGTATTGAAACGAGTAACTTGCCTTTTACACTTAAAATTGTATCTCTCGTTATTTATTTATATTCAATATAAAATATTTTACAAAGTTAAAATAATATAATAAATAAATAAAACCCACAAAGGTGTAGATTGACTCGCAAGTGCCATGTAAATGAAAGAATGTTGTAAAAAAGGTCTCAAATTCAAATCTCACATGACTTATCCGTGCATGAACAGCCCAATTACCGATTCTGGTAGTAAAAATATATATATAATAAATAAATAAAAAATTAATGTAAATTAAATAATATTTACTTACAAAATTGTATAGGTTTAAAAATAATATTGTTAAAATTAAATCTTATTATTTACTGCAGATAATTTTGTTTGTCTCGTGATGATGATCTCAGAGTAGGGATCGAAACGTCGAGATTTGCCAAATTATTCAACGCAGCTCCTTCCTTTTTCACATAATCTAAGATTAATTCTCTTCTTTCCAATTAATATATTTAATATCGAAATAAATTTAAAATAATAATATTGTTAAAATAAAAATTAATATCACTTATATTACATATTTTGTATTTAACAATATTAATGATTTTATATCAACAAAGCTAATTAAATACTAATTAAAAATTAAAAATAATATATTTATTCTTCATTAAAAAAACAAAACAAAAAAAAACAAATAACTTCTACAAAAATGTACCATGTTTTATATTAATCTTAATAATTTTTACACTATTTTTCTTTTATATATTTTTAATTGTTTATCCACACAATTTTAATGCTCATATTTAAGTGATATAATCCTTAAAAACATGTTGATAGAAACACCTTCATAGACTTTTAATTATTATTAATTTAAATTTTTTAAACATATTTTCTTTCTATCTTTGAAAAAATAATATAAAAATAAATATCACTCATAATATGGATTTATATATCTTATATTTAATAACATTGACATGATTTTATATCAACAAAAATAATGAAATACTAACTAATAATTAAAAATAGTAAATTTACTCTTTAAAAACAAAACAAAACACAAATAACTTCTACATAAATGTATAAATATTTAGATTAATTTTTTTATATATATTTTTACTTGTTTATCTACCCAAAATTTAATAATCATATTTAAGTGATCTAATCGTTACAGTCAAGACACCTTCATAAACTTTAAATTATTATTAATTTAAATTTTTTTTTAACTCATTTCCTTTTTATATTTGAAAATTTCAATTAGTTGTCACTCTTTCCTTTTATCTCCCACTTTGATTGATCACATTATTCCCTTTTCAAGCAATTTACTCTGCTCGCTATATTATCTACGTTATATGTTCATTCCATTCCAACGTAAAACACTAATCCATTGATATTGCGTGGGATTAAAGTTGCTAAATGCATGTTCCTTAGTATAGAAGTTATACTTCAAATTTTCGCAGCTCATATTTAAAAGCGTACTTGCATTAATAATTAATAAATTCTGCACTAAATCCCTGTCTTAGAATTTACCCTTATGTTTTCTAGTTCCGGCATCAATCACTTAAGGCAACACGCCCACGGATTTCAAAAAAATAGATCGTAAACGTCTTGCATGATCATATGGTAAAAGAACGGGGATGTAGACATTCTCACAAAATGTTCCCAAAGAAGTTGGCAGAGTTGACATGAAATTAGTCCTAAAGGTTAGTTTAATTGGTAAGACTTGCGCATATTTTTTCTGTTCGGGAAGAGGTCACGGATTCGAGCTTTGAGTCCTTTAGGATTAGGCCTTCTGCGAGGATGGCCAGGGGTTTACCACCTTTATCATCCAATAATATGAAGAAGTATTGCTAGTTTCCCGTGCATATTTCCATGTGAAAAAAAAAGAGTTGACATGAAATTATTGTAATTTTATTTATTTATTTCTAGAATTAATTATGTATATTGATTTATAAGATTATTTATTAGTTTTATTTTAAAGAGATTATCACAAAGTGTTTAAGAGTCAAGTTTAGTATGATATAACTTTGTTATTATTATGTATATAAATCAATCATAAATACACTTTTATCAAGAAATAGAGGAATAGAATTTTATGATGTGTAAATGATTTTATTATTTAATATAAAATAATTAATATGTAACATATAATTAAATGATAAATTTGTTACAATTCTTAATTTTGTTTTTATGGTTGATAGATTATATGTAACATATAATTAAATGATAAAAAATTTACAACTCCTAGATTCTTGTTGGTGTTTGAAATATCAAGCTTAAGATGTATTTATATTTATATAGAAAAATTAAAATTGAGGTTTATCATTCCAAATTTAGACTAAGATAAGATAGCAAGAGTTAGGAGCTTATCCATGAGAAAATGGTAATTGTTCTTTTGATTTTGAGCCATTCCATATTATGCTTTAGTAATGATAATTCTTAGTTATATGTGTTGTTTATGGGTCTATGTCCAATGAGCTACTTTTAGTGTTAGTGTATTCAAGGGTGAGTGCACAAAGTTGAGGGTCTCTTTTGGCGCGTTGTATGCAATAAAAAATTGAAAAAAACAAACATCCATCAACTTGCATGGATATTTTGAGACACTTACACAATGAATCTTGCGATGAGTTAAAAACAAGAAATGTAGGAAATTGAATGACCTTTTCGAATATATATATTTTTTTCTATTAAAAATTATTAACTATCTAAAGTTAGATATTTTTTAACAGACACTTTTTATTTTTGGGACAAATTATAAGATATATGTTTTTGTGGGTGCATCGCCTGAGTGTTTAAATGATGGAATAAACTTATGAAAACCGGTATACATATAGAGAACATATAGTACTAGTGCACGACTATTTTTCCAATAATAAAAATAATTTTTTTATTTTTTTTTTATTATCTAAGAAATCAAACCTCGAAAATGGTACGTTAATTGTGGGTGCCACATTTGAATGTCTTAATGAAATTATTTGGAAATGGGTTTTTTTATAGCATGTAAAGGTTGGTGTTCTTTAGTGCACCATACATTTTTTTTTAAATGGTTGAGAAACGATGGGGAACAGTCTTTCTTCCCCTGGTTTCTTGAACCAGTCTCTTATAGCACGAGGTGGCAATGTTCCCGACATTGCAACCTACTATTGTGAGAGAAACGATGCTATAGGAGCCACTAGTTAATAGAGCTCCTAGCTAATAGAGGATTTTTTTGCGCAAGGTAGTGAACAATTGTCTAGCAAAAAGGATGGTAAACGCAATGTTGCAAATCGAACACTCAGGAATAAAGAGCTAGGTTAAGTAGTATGATGCCTAGCATTCAACGATTAGTATTATAAAAATGAATTTCATAATTGTAAAACGGAGTAAACAATGTAAAGTTTAGATCTGCTTTTAATGGTAGGAATAAAATAAACTAAAGGAAATTGAATGTTGCTCATATTTGAAACAACTAGTCTTCAATCATAATTGCATAGTTCACGTCATGGCATCTTTTGGTAAAAAGCTTGTAACAACATTTTTGTTGATAGCATTTGCACAAGTATATTACACCAGCTAAGAAAATTATTAAAAGACATGAAAACAAAAAATAGCAAAGGTTACATCTAGCAACATCCCAAAACTGTATGTAATATGCTTGCAAGGAAATGTAGTCCAAATAACACTGGGAAAGGAAACATGCACGTGCACTCTCGTCTAAGAGTCAATAGTATTTTTGAACAAGATCAAGAATGCATAAGATATGGATACAACACCAACATAGTAAATAAAGCATGTATCCCCATATAAATATAGGTTAAATTTTTAATCTTGTTACTTAAAGAAATAACAAAGAACTACAATAACTATATTATTTTAAGAATATCCCATTTTATGAATCAAACTGTGACGAAATCCCAGTGTCTAACGATCCCATTTAAGGGTTTGGATTCTATTTTCTAATATGGGTTAACGGATTAGGGTATTGGATGCTGTTGATTAGCTATATTTTGTATTGTGAGGATTCATAGTGAGTATGATAAAATAGGAGCTGAGGCTCTAAGGTTTGTTGGTTTTCCCAGTTAAGGATTTCCAAGGTAAATCTTTGTGTTTATGTGTGAATGCTATGGTGTAATCTCTATTTTTCTTAAAAGAATATGTATTCTTTGCTTCTCTGCACAGGTTTAAAACTTACATGAAATGGATGCTCACTATGTTTTCCTAATATGTATGCATCACATTTGTTCATCTTCTTAGGAATGGTGGGAAAACGAAAGACACCATTCTTTCTCAACAAATGAAGAATGTTATAATTTAAATGAAAATATTTAGCATGCCATAACAAATTGGATGAATAATTGAATCTCCGTGCTGAGAGTGGTAGGCAAAGTTCTGAGCTCTTACAAATTCTCCTCTTGCAAACTTTGGAACTCTGGAAGATAGAGAACATTCCACAACAAAAGGTTAGGGAATCCAAGTAGTTTGAGCCTGATGGAACCAATTCCCTTTGGTTTGAGACTATGTTTGTTTTCAAAATACACTATTCCATCTACATTGTCATTTGGTATTTTCTAAATGTCATGTGGGATGTTGCACCTGTATCAAACAACCAACACTCTTTATAAGATGAAATAGATGTGATTTCATTTATTCCAATATTACAATGTGCAACAATACAATGAGAAGATTCATTAGCTTTACCATCCTCTTTCCCCTTACTTTTGTCATATTTCTTATGATTGTGTCTTTCTTTGATGGAGTCCCAAGGGGACCAACACTGATATGATTCATTTCCATTCTTCCCATAGTGATTACACTTCAAATATGGTATTTTTCTTGAGTTGTTTCTTGCCCCTTACCTCTGATATTTATTCGTCCTCATCCTCGTCTCCTTTTCTCTCCCTTGGGCTGGTTTTGAGCAAGGAAATGGGTCTTCATTGCTCCAATTGTTTATGCAAAAGAATGCAATGCATCTTTTGCAACTTTCAATTATGTCACCTGCAAATAAATAGTGTTTGGAAATAAAAGAAGAAAAGGTGTAGGTTTTGATGTAATTGTAACTTCGGAATGTATTCACTTGTATTTCTTATGTATTGTAACCCGATGTTTATTCCGGGATGTATTTGTAATGTACTTGAGTCATGTCATGCCCTGAGGTTCCTATCGGGAGTTTCTATAATGTAAACAAGTCATGTCAAGTCAAGGTGGGTAACTCTCCTATTGTCTAAGGGTTAAAGTCCCCACAGTTCCAGGGCACTAGGGTTATTAGTGAAGTCAGCCCTAGTTGGGTTTGGTCAAGTCGGGAATTAGTATAAATAGAGAGCTAGACTCTCTATTTACCACACACTCATCCACACTCAGTTGTAGCGCATAGCTGAGGAATAGAAAGACACTGGGGCAAGGAAGAAAGAGGTTACTACTGTCGGGAGATCATCTTACTGTTTTTGGGTTTCACTTCGGTGCTGATTCTATCTCTGAGGAAGTTGTGGGGTTTTCTCCATTTATGGTTTCCTCGAGGAAAAACACTGTGTTCATTGTATCTTGTGTTTGATTGCTATGCTTGTTGTTCTCTCAGTTAAAGATCCTAATGTTATGCTAGCTTAATGTTAAAAATCTAACATGGTATCAGAGCTAACCTGAGAAGAAGACACTGTGCAGCTACGGGAACTAGGGATTCCTATTTTTTGGATCTCTCTCCACAGATTTTTGGCAAAAGAAAGGTGGAATAACTCTCCTCCCTAGGGCGCATCTTTCTGTTGAAGCAGAATCCAATTCTGAGGTTTTTCATTTTTGGACCCGACACTACTGCCGAAAATTAGGGTTTTTCACAGAAGTGGAATTTTTCAGTGATCCCAGGCTAGGATTGATCTCCTCCCCAAAATCAAAGTTAGGGATCAAATTCAAAGCATTTGGTTGGACATAACTCCAAAAAAGCAAAACCCTAATCTGCTCCTGAACCAGCACTGCAGGATTTCAACTCCAAATCTAGATCCGACATCTTGACCTGGTAAGATCTAAATCTTTTGTATTTCCATTTGGGGTTCTCAGTTAAGATGTCTCATCATACCAAGCTTGATGAAAAGCTTGAGGGAGCTGATAACTTCCAAGACTGGAAGTATAGGATCTCCCTAGTCTTGGAAGAAAATGAGTTGGACTCCCATATCAGTGAGGAGGTTCTAGTTCCAGAGGGAGATGAGGCCAAGGCCTTACATAAGAAGAATTTGGTTATGGAAAAGAGGATCACTGTTGATTCTATCAAGGATCACCTCATACCATAGGTGTCCTCCCTCAAGACACCTAAAGCCATGTTTGATGCCCTAACCAAATTGTTTGAAGGGAAGAACATCAATCAAAAGATGACTCTAAGGAACCAGTTGAAGAATGTAAAGATCCAGAATGAGGAGACCATCTAGTCATACTTCACATGGGTCTCGTAGATCAAAGAATAGCTGGAAGCAGTAGATGAAGAAGTGGAGAATGCAGAAATTGTGATGACAACCTTGAATAATCTTCCTAGGTCATGGGATTCTTTCATCCAAGGAATTTGTGCTAGGAAGAAGTTAGTCAAGTTCAGTAGACTGTGGGAAGAATGTTCACAGGAAGAAGCTCAGATAGCAGCTCAAGAAGAAAATATGGGAAGTGAAGATCAAGCTCTCACAGTACACTCCAAGACAGGAAGAAGGGAAAATCATCATCACCAAGGTAAGCATTCTCATCAGAAAAATAATCATGTAAGAAGGGATCCATCCAAACTTAGATGTTATACATGCGATGAAATAGGACACTTTGCTAGAAATTGTCCCATGAATAAGAATGTATCCAAGAAGAAGAAGAACTCCAAAAGAAGACATCATGCTCACACTACTGAGGATGATGATCCTCCCAGGAAGAGAGTAAAACATGAAAGTGAAGATGAATATGTTCTGATCTCCGCTCTCACGGGAACTGTCACTCATGGAAGCAAAGATTGGATTATTGACAGTGGGGCTTCCAAACACATGACAGGTTTCAAGGAATCCTTTGAGAAACTATTCGAACATAATTCACCCCATAAGGTGAAACTTGGGGATGACTACCAATATCCTATAAAAGGTAGTGGTGAATCCTCCTACAAGCTAGACTCTGGAAAGTCTCTGAAAATGAAGGATGTCTTGTTTGTACCAGGACTAAATAAGAATCTTCTATGCATATTGGTATTGGATGCAAAAGGCATGAGGGTTTCATTTGTAGATGGCCAAGTCCTCATGTGGTTAAGAGGAAATACTATTGATGATGCAATAGTGATTGGAGAACAAGAAGGAGGATTATACAAATTGAAGGGCCATCCAAAACAAGCTTTGGTCCATGACACAGTAGATCCAAATGAACTTTGGCATAAAATGCTTGCACATGTGCATTACAGAGCACTACCACTTGCAAGCAAAGTTGTTGAAGGTCTTCCAGAAATTCAAGCAAAACATGAAGGGGTCTGAAAAGGATGTGCGAAAGGAAAGAATATAAAGAAGACATTTCCAAGAAGCGAGAGCAAGGAAAAGGAAATCTTGGGAATCATCCACTCCAATGTATGCGTACCAATGTCATCAAGTTCACTAAGCGGGTATGTATACTATGTTTCTTTCATTGATGACTTTTCTAGGAAGACATGGATTTACTTCATGAAGAACAAAGATGAAGTTTTCAGCAAGTTCAAGGAATTCAAATCCTTGATCGAGAACCACACAGAAAAGAAGATCAAGACCTTTCGATCAGATAATGGTGAAGAATTCACATCAAATGAATTCAAAGACTTATGCAAAGAATCAGGGATTAAGAGGGATTTATCCACTCCATATAATCCACAACATAATGGGGTTGCAGAAAGGAAGAATAGAACTATCATGGAAGCTGCAAGAGCAATGCTTCATGATCAAGATCTTCCCATGCATCTATGGGCAGAAGCTGCTAGAAAAGCGGTGTATGTATATAAACGTACTCCACACAGAGTACTCGAGAACAAGACACATGAAGAAGTATTTTCCAGCAAGAAACCAAAAGTCAACCATCTCAGAATATTCGGCTATCCAGTGTACATTCACATTCCGAAAGAGAAGAGAACAAAACTAGATCCTTCAGGAAAGAAGGGTATATTTGTGGGATACTCTGAAAGCTCAAAGGCTTACAAAATATACTTCCTAGGATTCAAGAATATCGACATCAGCAGGGATGTAACATTTGATGAAGACATAGCTTACAACAAATCCAGAAAGAGACATGCTGAAGAACCTGATGAAGCAGAAGCACCCATAATTCATGATACAACCATGAATGAAGAAATTCAAGAAGAAGAACGAGAATTTGAAGAACCACAAATACCTATAGATCCACCTCAGGAGAAGAATCCTCACAAGAGGAAACTTGCTTAGGTACGAGAAATTATCCAAGGTGCGGAAAGCTATGGGGCTCTAGAAGAGAATCACAGAGAAAGAAAGAGAACCAGATCCTACTCCGAATATGTAGCTTTACTATGTGACTTTAACAATGAAGAACCTTTCAATTATGAAGAAGCAGCAGAACGGAAAGAATGGAAGGATGCTATGATCGAAGAGTATCAATCGATCATGAAGAATGATGTTTGGGATGTTTTCCCAAGACTAGAAGGGAAGTCGGTTGTAACTTCCAAATGGATCTACAAAATCAAGCATGCTGTAGATGGTAGCATAGAGATATATATGGAAAGATTTGTGGCTCGTGGTTTCTCATAGAAAGAAGGAATAGACTATGAAGAAACCTTTGCACCTGTATCCAGATACACTTCCATCAGATCAATACTTTCTCTGGCTACAGTAATGAAATGGAAGATACACCAAATGGATGTCAAGACTGCTTTCTTGAATGGTGTAGTGGAAGAGGAAGTGTATGTAGAACAACCACTTGGTTTTGAGACACATGATAGGGAGTCTCATGTGTGTAGACTGAATAAATCCCTGTACGGTTTGGAACAGGAACCCAGGACATGGTACGGCAGAATTGATAGCTTTCTATCCAGTTTGGGCTTTACCAAGAGTAAATCTTTCTATCCAGGTTGGGCTTTACCAAGAGTAAAGCAGATTCCAACCTTTACTACAAGGTTGAAGATGGAAACCCAGTGATACTACTACTATATGTAGATTATCTATTTGTAACAGGTATGGATGGGTTGATTACTGATATGAAGAGAAAGATTGCTACCGAGTTCGAAATGAAGGACTTGGGTATGATGCATTATTTTCTAGGCATGGAGGTGTGGCAAAATACGGATGGAATCTCCCTCAGACAAGGGAATTATGCAGTAGAGATCCTGAAGAGGTTTGGGATGATGGACTACAAGGCCATGACCTCACCTATGGCATCAAACCTAAAGCTATTGAGTGATGCTTCATCAGAGATGGTTGATGTGATGATGTATCGTCAGATGATTTGGTCCTTGATGTATCTGACGAACACAAGACCAGAAATTTGCTTTGTTGTGAACACCTTGAGCCAGTTCTTGACAGATCTGAGACATGTTCACTTGATTGCTGCAAAGCATATTCTAAGGTACCTGAGGGGTACAATTGATTATGGGCTCAAGTATGAGGTGAATAAGAAGATTAACCTAAAGGGTTATGTTGATTCAGATTGGGCAGGCAGTGCCATCGATAGGAAGAGCACTTGAGGGTGTTGCTTCAGTATGGGATCAGGTGTGATCTCTTGGTTTAGTAGGACATAATCCTGTGTGGCACTAAGTACAGCTGAAGCAGAGTACGTCGCAGCTTGTTTAGCTAGTTGTGAGGCAGTATGGTTGTGGAAGCTACTGTTTGATTTATTTGATCTCCAGATGGATGCTACTTGTATACATTGTGACAACCAGAGTTGCGTGAAGTTGTCAGAGAATCTAGTGTTCCATGACAAGTTGAAGCATATCGAGATCAAGTATCACTATATCAAGGATATGGTGCAGAGGGGAGCAGTGAAGCTCTAGTATGTTGCAATGGAGGAACAGATAGCTAATGTGTTCACGAAGCCATTGGCTAGGGTGAAGTTTGAGTACTTCAGGGATAATCTTGTTGTTCTCCAGATCGAGGTTTCCTCCAAAGGGAAATGATGAGACCAAGAGCCATTCTGACATGGTGAAAGGATTGGTTCCTTCCATGGTCAGATGTAAGGGCTGAGCCATTCTATCAAGGTGAGAGGATTGGTTCCTTCCATGTCAGATATGAGTGCTGAGCCATTCTGATGTGACTATAGGATTGGTTCCTACATGATCAGAAGTAAGCGTTGAATGCCATTCTTGGAATGGAGGCGCCTGGTCAGTTACCAGGTAGCTCAGTCTGGGACTGAGGTCCATTCTGATATGACTGTAGGATTGGTTCCTACAAGATTAGATGTGAGTGCATGCCCTTCTGATATGACTATAGGATTGGTTCCTACAAGGTTAGATGTGAGTGCAGAGCCCTTTCGGCATGAAGGATTGGTTCCTTGCATGGTCGAATATAAGTGCTGAGCCTTTCTGACATTGGTTGTCAGATGTAAGTGCAGAGCCTTTCAGCATGGAGGATTGGTTCCTCGCATGGCCGAGTGTAAGTGCTGAAGCCTTTTCGACATTGGTTGACGGATGTGAGTGCTGGGCCTTTCTGACAGGGTTGTGGGAGGTGTTCCCACATGGTCAAATGTGAGTGCTGGGTATGCCTTTCTGATATTATTATAGGATTGGTTCCTACATCATCAGATGTAAGTGCTGGGTGGGCCATTCTGACTTAGGTTCAGATATAAGCACTGAAGAAGACCTACATGGAGGCTAGGCCTACAACCAGCATGAAAAAGGGCTAGTTTTGTAGAACTTCCTATGACGAGAAGAATCATGAGATAGTACCCGTGAAGATCTAGTGATGATGATCCAACAGAGATGATCCAGATCAAGGGATGATCCAGATCCAAAGATGATGCTCCAGAGATAATCCAGATCTAGGTAAAGATGACTTGAAGATGAAGGTGACTTGAAGACAGAGATGACTTGAAGGTGAAGATGACGAATACTTGATGATGATCCAGATGATACAGAGAAGAATACTTGTGCTGATAAATTATGTCGAGAGAATGCCTTCCTAGTTAAGAGGGAGTGTTGATGTAATTGTAAATTCAGAATGTATTCACTTCTATTTCTTATGTATTGTAACCCAATGTTTATTACGAGATGTATTTGTAATGTACTTGAGTCATGTCATGCCACGAGGTTCCTATTGGGAGTTTCTATAATGTAAACAAGTCATGTCAAGTCAAGGTGGGTAACCCTCATATTTTCTAAGGGTTAAAGTCCCCACAATTATGTGGTACTAGGGTTATTAGACTCACCTAGTGAAGTCGGCCCTAGTTGGGTTCAGTCAAGTCAAGAATTAGTATAAATAGAGAGCTAGCCTCTCTATTTAACACACACTCATCCACACTCAGTTGTAGTGCATAGCTGAGGAAGAGAAAGACATTAGGGCAAGGAATAAAGAGATTACTACTGTCAGGAGATCATCTTACTGTTTTTGGGTTTCACTTTGGTGTTGATTCTATCTTTGAGGAAGTTGCGGGGTTTTCTCCATTTATGGTTTCCCCGAGGAAAAACAATGTGTTCATTGTCTCTTGTGTTTGATTGTTGTGCTTGTTGTTCTCTCAGTTAAAGATCCTAACGTTATGCTAGCTTAATGTTAAAATTCTAACAGTAGGTCTAAGCCACTACCACCTTGTTTACAACAGTCTAAAACAATATTTCCAACAAAATTTCAGCTAGCTAGAAGCAATCTCTACAATAATCTCTATACAATATCTTCAATTTTCAACACAACTCTTCAAGGTGGTCCTCTATGTAGATCCAATATTACACTCCTATACTCTTCAACGTATCAATAGTATACAATGACCACTCTCACCCTTAAGAAAAATACATGAAGTTACCTTCATAAAAAAATTAGGGTTTCAATAATACATAGGTAAACTTCAAGGAAACTCTTCAATATGTAATATATTGTGCAACAATATTTATTGGTGGAAAAAAAACATTCAATCCAAATCCAATCATTGAGTTCACAATAACAAAATAAAATGAAATGATACCAATCCTCACGCAGAAGGTAGCAACTCCACATAGTTTAGGGTTTCAGAGAGGTGTCTTCAACAAAATCCACAAGTGTAATACCAATGCAAGAGTGTCTTCTGAATGGTTATCACCACCAAGGGATCTCTCACCAATATGGATTAGTGCTCACACAAAAGGTCACAACTCCACGATCTTTAAAGTTCAACACAACTCCACAATTAGTGATACAACACTGCTCACCACAGAGATTTGACCGCATGAAAACTACCAACAGATTTCACCAAAGCTTCACTTGTTCTGCGAGATAATAACATATTTTACCAATGCTTCGCCACACCAACACTTTACACTAGAGTATTCTTCACAATGATCGCATCGCAATAAGACAATACCAAATCCGACACACATTTAAATAATATAGGTAGCACAAACTTCAACACAAAATACATGCACTAAGGAGATCACAGTATTCAGTCTTTATGCACTAAGAGAGAGCAATATTTAGTATTTATGCACTAAGAGACCAATCTTTAGTCTTTACACACCAAGAGAGAGCAATCTTCATGGGAATGTACCACAATACTTCTCCACAGGATTTGCCACAAGTTTCATAGTCCATAATAACATATACAACTCTAAGCCAACACTGGGGTATCCACATGTTCAGGATGCTCACGAAGGAGGTAAGAGAGAGGTGATTCTCATGAAGGAGGGGGGATCCACATAAATAATTGGTCTTTGTTTCAAAATCATTAGATAATTCACTTGGTTTATATAAGACAATCTTCCGCACATAATATTTAGGAGTGGAAAGAACAAAAACTAAATCAGGATATGGACAATAATTAGGATTATTAAGTGAAGGAGTCTACACCTAGAATGCAATTAGGGTTACATGATGGATAATTATTCACAAGGAGAATTCAAAAGAAACAAACCCCACATAGAAATTAGGTTTTGTAGAAGGAAAACCAATCCTCAAAACTGAGTGCACAGGTATGGATGCAAAAAATATTTTCCATAGTTGATACAACAAGATATAAGAGAAAATGGCAGAGAATAATGTTAGGAAGACTGGGTAAGTAGTAGAAGTTATTATGCTCTGATACCACATGTCCGATAACTCCCAGATTCAATTTTCCATTAAGAAAAATCCTTTACTTATACATTTTTTTACTGTTGTTATTCACCTTCCAAAATCTCTTAGATTACTACAAAGACTCTTCATCTCCTTATTCAGTTACATTATTTACAAAATTGACAAATGGAACCATAATCCCATAGGATTAGGTTTCCAACAATATTGAAAGTGGTTTTTAATGGATATGCATATGAATCTATAAGTTGGTTATACCCTAGAAATCATCCATGGGGGAGAATATTTTGGAATTCATCACTAGATGATAAATCTAGTCCATATGAGGAACCTCGTAATTATATTTCTTTGATGCTTGGTTAAGATTTATAAAATCCACACATAACTTGATTTTCCACTCTTTTTATGGTTGGATTGAGTAGAATTCAATATGAATATTGTATTTGAAATATGATCTATCAAAAAGATATTCATTATCTAGGTCATATAATTTATGGAGAAAGAATTTTGATAGACACTGAAAATGTGAATTCCATAATGGACTGGTCAGTGCCAAGGAATTCTAATGAGGTGAGAAGCTTCATGGGATTAGCATTAAATTTGATAGAAGAGGATCCCAGGTCAATAAAGGAAGTGATTGACTGGACAGAGGGTGAACTCTGGAAAAAGGCCATGAAAGAGGAAATGGAATCCTTGAGGAAGAATGAAACATGGGATCTCATTACATTTCCAAATGGAAGGAAACAAATCGGTAGTAAGGTGTAACATCCCCATCCCTCAATTTGACATACAAGAGGGGACATTACACTGATGTGGGATTCTAAATTTCGCCCAATAGCCTTAATTAAGATTCTTAACATATAAATGGTGTATGTTGACGTGTAAATGAAAATACATAACAGAAATAAAGATATACACACACATCTAGCATGCATGTTCAAGCTTAATCGTTACATACATTAATTAAAACATTGCAAGTTCAAATACAAAAAGAGAATACATATATTTAAAAAACACTATCCAAGCAACTAGTTGTGTAAGAGTGATGTTCCACCTAGTTTTAGGAACTATGTCCAACATATACTCTTTCTGCTGAGACGTCATCCCCAATTTGGGCTATGATACCACCAGGGTGAAGAAAACACCTACATGCTTCTCTCTTTCATATCACACCTCGTTCCTCACTCTATGCTGAGCCAAAACACATACGGAGCTCTACAAATATCTCACTCAGCTATCACAGACATGGCACTCCTTCCAACTACCCCACACAACACAAGGAAGGAATTTCCCTCCACTGATCCATAGTTCCCTGAGGAGATCCAACCTTACAATGATTACGAATGTGTGCAATAAGAGTCCAATATGTTGTATGTTGTTGGAGAACCTCCTATAGTGAAAAATATGGCTTCTCAAGCATTCGAAAGTAGCATAACTCTATGGGTAAGGGTACCTAACTTTCCCAACCTCTATGCTCCCCTACAACCATCTAATTTTCCTTCCAAAAATTTGGATTTGTCTCCAAATTCGAAGTTTGGAGTTATGCAGAGTCTCGTAATGGTCATGAAAAATGGTGGGAAAACTCTACGTAGTGTTGAGACATGCACGAGAGAATGGATAGATTGATTGTTGACTCCAAGGGATATGAGCTCATGGTAAAAATAAAACTAACATAGACTATGACTATAAAAGAAAAGGAAAGTTAAAAGCTGACATAACTGTCACAACCCATAAACAAGGGGGTTCCCTTGTCCCACAATCAAGGGGGTCTCATACACCAAATTGGTGTCTCACTTGGCAGTGACCTTAAAAATAGATTATTATTATTATTATTATTATTAACTACATGAAGTGATTTTCCCCACCCACCTTACAAATGCATCCAATGATTGGGTTTAATAGTAAAGATGAAGTAATTGGCTCATATAAAGCACACGAAAGATATTGGAGAGTTCTAAGGTCAAAACTTGGAAGCGTAGGATTTAGTTTCCCATAGGCCCCATTTTTGTTTCCCCTCTATTGGAATCATATCCCCTCTAGTGCTCTTTACACAACCATCTTGGATCATTTTATTAATTTCCAGCATAATATTTACAGACATTTTGAATTGGCATGATAAGCCAACCATATGGTCCTAAAATATATATATATACATCATACATTCCTAACCATTCACTAATGGGGCCTTGGCCTTGAGCTCTGCACTAGGAATCCATGTTATCATTTTTACATAATTTACATAATTTTGATCAAATACATTCCGAGTCAAAATTTTGGATATAACAATCCTCTTCCCCTTGGAATAAATTCATCTTCGGTGTTTTCTAAAAATCAAAACAAAAATGGGTATGCCTCTATCATGTCATTTTCCAACTTCCATGTAGCCTCATTGAGACCGAAGTGCTTCAATTGCACCTTTACCTGTCCGATGGATTAGTTCTGGAGAAATGTTACCTTCTTGTCTAGGATGCATAGTGGATCAATTTGGAACTCTCCCTTGAGATCCACCTTATTTACATTCCAATCAATAACATGGTTAGGATCATGCACATATTTCTTAATAAAAGAAACATTAAAAACATTATGAGCTCTAGTGTTATAAGGAAATGCAATTATATATGAAACTGGCCCTAATCTTCCAAGCACTTCAAATAGCCCACAATATTTTTCTAACATCTTGGGCACAACTTCCAAGCTTCAAGGAACTCTTCCTTGGCCTCACTCTAAGGTAAACATTGTCCCTAACACCAAAAATTCTCTAAGCATTTTATTCTTATGTGAATAAATTTTCTGTCTATATTGGGTTGCCTTTAAATTCTGCCTAACTGTTACAGCCTCCTATTCCATTTCCTTAAGTAATTTTGTCCCAAGTACAATTTTATTTACTGGATTATCACAAGTAACTGGTGTCTTGCAAGGCCCAAGTACAATCTTGGCCCAACTACAAGGCAGGTGGGGCATTGTGGGAACTTGGCTTTCCCATTATCCATTGGTTTGGATGGATCTGTTGGGATCCTACATAATACGACTGCAAATCGGGTGAGAACACCCACTGATTTTAAGCATATAATTAAGCGAAGGAAAATAAACTTACAAGGATTCCCCTAGTAACAACGAGAGAACAGGGAATATCCCAACATGAAAATTGGGTGGCAACACTTCCTAAATTGTAGTTTGTAGAAGTGTCCTTAGGGACGAATCGGGCCTAAGTACCCTAGAAGGCGGAACCTGAGAGGGTTACAACCATGTCGGACCTGGACCTTACCGCACCATGAGGCGTTGTTTATGAGTCGGGTTGTTTGGGAATATAGCTCTAATTTGGTGGTAAATTCCATCTAAGGATAAATATGACTGAAAGACCAATAGTGAACAAGTACCATGAGTGAAATATGAAAAGGACTTTGAAAATAGAGTTAAAGAGTGCTTGAGATTGATAGGAGGGAAGAGGATGGAGGTCAACGATGTGCCTTGGTCAGATGCAAAATGACTCAAAAGTTAGTCCACCACTTAGCTCGAGGTGCAAATTCGAGGTATTACAATCCTCTCCCCCTTGGAATAATATCATCCTCGGTGTTTTCTCAAAATAAGAACAAAAATGGGTATGCCTCTTTCATTGCATCCTCCAACTCCCACGTATCCTCCTCGGGACCGAAGTTCTTCAATTGCACCTTTACCTGTCCAATGGATCAATGCTGGAGCAATGCTACCTTCTTGTCTAGGATGCATAGTGGCTTGGTTTGGAACTCTCCCTCGGGATCCACCTGAATCACATCCCAATCAATCACATGGTTAGGATCATGTACATATTTCTTAAGAAAAGAAACATGAAAAACATTATGATTTTTAGTGTTAGAAGGAAATGAAATTCGAATTACAGCTAGCCTTATTCTAGCAAGCACTTCAAATGGCCCACAATATCTTTGTGACATCTTGGCACAACTTCCAAGATTATAGGAGCTATTCCTTAACCTCACTCTAAGGTAAACATTATCCCCAACACTAAATTCTCTATGCATTCTATTATTATCAGCATAACTTTTCTATCTATCTTGGGTTGCCTTTAAATTCTGCCTAATTTTTACAGCCTTCTGTTCCATTTCCTTAAGCAATTCTAGCCTAAGTACAATTCTATTTATTGGATTATCACAAAGTAACTAGTGTCCTGCACTTTCTACCATACAAAACCTCAAAGGGACTCATACCCAACAAAGCATGTATCAAATTGTTATATGCAAATTCTACCCAGTGTAAATAATATTCCCACTTGGATGGTTTGTCCATCACATACATGTGAAGCAAGTCCTCAATAACCTTATTTACTCTTTTTATTTGTCCATTAGTTTGTGGATTGTAGGAAGTGCTAAAATTCAGTTGTGTTCTCAAATCTGCAAAAAGACTTTTCCAGAAATTTGAAGTAAATTTCTTATGCCTGTCTGAAATTATTGCCTTTGACAATCCAAACAATCTCAAATTTTCCTTATAAAAATCTTTGCAATTGCATCTGTTTTATATGGTGATTTAATTGGTTTAAAGTGTTCCAATTTTGACAATTTATCCACCACAACCATGATAGAATCATATTGTTTCACACTCATTGGAAAACCTGTAATAAAATCCATGGAAACTATTCCCCATTTCAATTCTAGGATTGGAAAAGGATGCAACAAACCTGATGGGTGTTGATGCTTAACTTTTACTTGTTGACATTTCGTGCACCTAGAAATATACTCAGTAATGTTTCTTTTCATCCCTGGACAAAAATATTGCTTCTTGGATGTAGCAATTGTTTTATGATATCTTGGGTGAGTAGAATATGGAATTTTATGGATTTCATCCATAACAATCTTCCTCAAATATGCCACAATAGGAATATAAGTTCTATTTTTATAATTAAGAATTGCATCCTCTTCCACATGATACCCTTCATACCTCTTTTCTAAAATCCCTTGTTGTAATTTACCTTTTTATTTGCACATACAGTTCATCTTCAACAAGATAATTAATAATATGTTATCTAAGATTTGATTGACAAGTACTAATGGTTTCCACATGCATTTCTTGCCACTTTCTACTGAGTGCATCAACCACTTTATTTTCTGTAAATCAAATTCACATAAAATTTCTAGCCATCTAGATTGCCTAGAATTTAATGTTGGCTGCTCAAATAACTGTTTCATACCACAATGGTATGTCCTCAACTCAAATTTTCTTCCCATTAGATAGTGTCTCCACATCTTCAAAGCATGTACTATGGCTAAAAGTTCCAATTCATGGGTGGAATAATTATTTGCATGCTCCTTCAATTTCCTAAATTCATAAAATAACATATAATTCTCTTGCATAAGAACTTCTCCAAGTCCATGTTTAAATGTATATGTACAAACCAAGTCTCTTTTTGGATCTACAATATTCAGAATTGGAGCACTTGTGAGAAGCTCCTTCAACAACTGGAAGCTTTCTTCATATTTATTTGTCCATTCAAATTTTATTCCCTTCTTTTGCAAAGAAGTACCTGGGTGTGCAACCTTGGAGAATCCTTCAATAAGCCTCCTATAATAGCCAACAAGACCCATAAAAGATCTCAATTTTTTTACATTCTTTGGATTTGGCCAATTCATAATGGCTTCAATATTTTTCAAATCAACTGATACTCCTTCCTCAGAAATAATGTGACCCAAATAATGAATCTTATTTTTGTAAAAGTCACATTTATCTAGCTTTGCATACAATCGTTATTTTGTCTTAGCAATTACAAATCCATTCTCAAATTTTCTTCATGTTCCTCTTCATTCTTAAAGTAAATAAGAATGTCATCTAGAAAAACAAGAACAAACTTGTCCAAATACTTGCTGAAAACACTATTCATGAGACACATGAATGTAGCTGGTGCAATAGTGAGACCAAATGACACCACTACAAATTCATAGTGTCTGTACCTTGTTCTAAAGGCTATATTGTGGATGTCTTCTTCCTTGATTCTCACTTGATGGTATCCAGGATTCAAGTCAATCTGTGAAAATACCTTTGGTCATCTCATTTGATAAATATCATCAATTTTAGGCAATGAGTACTTGTTTTTCGTTGTCACTTTATTCAGCTGCCTATAATAAATACATAACCTAAGTGTTCCATCTTTCTTTTTCACAAATAGTATCGGTGCTCCCTATAGAGACACACTTGGCCTTATGTACTTCTTTTCTCATAATTCTTGTAATTATGATTTTCAACTCTAACAACTCTGTTGTACTCATTTTGTAAGGTATCTTAGAAATTGGTGCTACTCTTGGCACAAGATCAATTGTGAAAACAATTTCCATCTTTGGAGGAAGTCCAAGAAATTGATCGAGAAACACATCCCTGAATTCTTGCAACACATTATGGTCCTCCAACTTGGGAATTTCATTATCTATTTTCTCCGAAACATGGGCTGCATATATTTGGAAACCTTTTCTTTAAAATTTATTCAACAACATGGTTGAAATATGCCTAACAAAAATTTCCTTTTGAATTCATGTTACAACCCTCTGGTTTCCTTCATCATCAATGCATTCAAAATTTTTGTTGTAGTAGTCAAGTTTAACTCTATGTGCTTCCAACCAGTCCATTCCAATGAGAGTATCATATGAACCAAGTGGTAAAATATTCAGATTTGCACAAGTGGACAATCCACCCATTTCTAATGGAAATTTCTCCACCAACTCACTAACACTTTTTCTTGGTTCTTGTGGCTAATTGGACCAATCATCATTTATTATGCTTGGTTTTCTTAAAAACACAATCTCAACAAATTTAGGACTACTACAATTGTGAGTAGATATAGGGTCAATAAAATGGAAATATATTGCTTAGCAATCTTACCTTCAACTTCAACCACAGTTAATTGATGATATGCTTGGTGGTCCTCTAATGCAGAATAAATCCTAGATATTGTTCTTTCCATTTGACCCACAATTTCATCTTCTTAAATGTTGTGAACTAGCTTTGCACTTTCATTCCTATGTGGAAAATTTCTAATCAAATGGTCCTCTCCATATCCCCAACATTTAAGTGGCCCTAGTTCGATGAGTTGAAGTTTGAATCTCCTGTTTATACAAAGAAAACAACACGTGGGATAATGTTGCATGCATTATATTCTTTTCATGAAAATCGACGGTCGACTAAGTTGGACACAATTAACAAGAGATAAAGTCAATAAATGGTTGAAGTTTGGTCGACGAATAAACTAGGAAATAATCGAATAGTACATAGTCCAATGGTAGATCGACTAGTCATCAACAAAGTACCAACCTTGATACGTCAACTAGAAGTTGATAGGCGCAAAATATTAGCAAGTATTCGATGGGCACTCAAGACCATTGGAAGCTCAAATTGGCCATCGACTAAAGTTGACTACAACATAATGATCAATTGAAATTTGCTAGGAAGATATGGATCACCATTAATGAAGCAATTATCTATAACTAATTCAGTTGTCATGAATTAAAGTATTGCATCTATAATTAAGATGTGATGAAAAGCAAGAATATGTGTGAAGATAAAAAGCGATTAGGAGAGTTGTTACATGAAAATTTCATCATTGCCATGATAATGAACCATGTACCTTCATCATGCCTTAATCCTTGAAGTACATTTGATAAAAATTACTTGGAAAATGAAAGTAATGAAGTTTTTCCCCTTTAGACAACTTAGTTAGCAAGTTTGTCGCAACTTTCTATCTGACAACTTGCAACACTTTTATTTGTCATGGGTTTCTTTTTGGAAACTCAATACATTTTTGCAGGTTTCTTTCATGCATAGTGAAACATCCCTAATTGTCCCAAGTTTCTCTTTAGAAAGGCGTGACATTGTTTGTACGAATGAAAAAAAAGAAGGTTCGAGAAGCTTCTCAAATGAATCCCTCGTGGATGCCCCTTCCATCCAATTTGGGTGGATCTCACTCGCCTCCACACTTGTTGGGATCCAACTCTATCCTTCTCCCCTGTTTCTCTCATCCCCTCTGTTATGGAGAAAACTTCCTATGGCTTGGGGTACCACAACAGACAGAGTAACCGCAGAAATCAATCCCTTCCCAATATGCAAGAGAAATAAACATCTAACACTAAAGGATCTCGAATCATACCTTATTCCGGATGGTTGATGTAGATCCCCATTGAGCTTTTCCAATCTCGCTTGTGTTAGCAATTTGCTCTCTCAACAATCAACAAACAAGACAAACATGCTATATAATTGTGTTAGACCTACTCTAGCATATATAATCAATAACATAGAAGCATTTAAAAGAATCCATGGATTCAATATTCATTTAAATACACATTATTGGACAAGAAAATATATTTCTATTAATATAAATTAGAGATTACAAGAATGACAACCTCTGTCAGCACATTTGCGAACCGGAGAAACTAAGTCCTCCACCTGGTCCTCCACCACTTCAATCCTCCATCTCTCGATAGCAAGCTCACAAGGAAAGGCAAGCTTAGGAAGAACACAAAGCTCTCCAAGGGACAAAGGGATGCAGACTCAAGTATAAGCTCTGGCAACAATCGACTATAGTTTTCTTGCTCTTCAATTCCTCTCCTTTTCAATGTATCCAAAGGGTTCCTTATATAGTGCCTCAATGGGGTAATGGAAGGTTGAATCCGAGCAATCTCAAGGCATATGGAAGGCCAAGAGACAAGTGACTCAGCTCCACATCAAGGAAAACTCCAAAACTATTTGGACTTTTGCACACATCCCGATGTACGCGGGTTTAAGGGTCATATCCGCGTATATACACGAGAAAATGTTTAAAAGTCGCATATGGCAAATAATGCATGTTTTTAGGGATGATCTTGGAAACATCAAAGGTACAAAAATGGTCCATGGGGTCCAAAGAGTCTACAGAGGGACAGGTAAGGCCATAAATGTGTGATCCGCCATGTGTGGTAAAATCAGTTGTAACAGCGGTAGTGCAACTGGCTGCTCAACCGAAGTTCCGTGTATCAAGCCCTTTCCGGTCCCCTCCACAGTTGAGCCTCTTTTCAAGCGTATGAAGGAAATGCCGGTCCAACAGACGGTGCAGCATTCACTCTCTCTGGTTCTGAATGCTGCCATTGACTCGCCTACTTTGTCGCAGGAAGAAAGATGGGCCTGCCCCGTAATTGAAGAAACGCCTCCAGCTTAATGAACGCTTCACCCAAGTTTTTTGGTCAAGCCAACAATAGTTTTTCTCTTTTTTTGTTTTATCAGGTAAATGTCTATTCTTCTGTCTACTATGGAACCGTTGTCTTCGCTCATGTATACAAGTTTATCACTTTTTATGATGGATTACTGTAATTATGTCCCATCCTGTGGGCCGCAAGCCTGTACTTTCAGCCTTGGTTATCTTAGACATTATTTTGTCAGAGGGTTATTATTTTTTTAGAGGCTTTGGAGGGGACTTCATCTCCTTCAACCTCAGGTAGCCAATTCAAACTATGTATTTTTTGCCTTTGTAATATAATAGATCTGTGCAGCTTACAAAAAAAATGTTTTAACAATTAAATTAATAATTAGGGTTTTTGTTTTTTATGTGTAACATTGCTTTTAAAGTGGCGGATAATAAGGTGCCAACATTCATTGAGTTTAAGGCCATCATCCCTATTTAGTTTTAAAGGAAATTTTTCTATCGCAATGGCCTCCCTGGTTTTCCTTCTCTTGTAATGTTCCTCTCTAGTGATAAGTTTTGTTTCTTCAATGCGTATGTGGTGGCGTGAGTGGTAGGCATGTTCAGCTAAAATTGATTTTTTTTTAAGGTTTGTGTTTTTATTAATGATAATTTAGAAAAATTATATATATATATATATATATATATATATATAT
>LPNX010059280.1:0-10491 GCA_001517045.1 Pseudotsuga menziesii
AAGTATATTGCAAGGTTACATACAGCTAAAAAAATCAAGTAGAATACATAAACAAACATGGTAAATCCCTTACCTCTATCTGAAATATCGAAGTTGGTCGTCCAAGAACAATAATCAACACCTTGTAGTTTTGATGAAACTTCCTAATCCAACTGTTAAAATAAGGTATAGAGCATTCCCATGCTTAACAAATATTTCCCCTTGACTAAAGGGTGCATTTTGCTTAATGTCAAGACAAGCGAGTTCAACAATAGGCTCTAAGAACATCCAGATATGTAGGGAGGTTGATGTGTTTGATTATATGCTAATCAGATACTATCATACATGATAGAATCCACTAGAAACCTTGCAACCATAAAATCCACTATACACAAATATGCAAAGTCTCTCATGGATATATAGAAAGAGTGCATACAACTACAATAACATGAAGTGGAATCCATACATGACCCAAATTACATATAAAAAAATATGCTAAATGGACTATGGATTCCAAAATATTCACGCTACAACAAGCAATTACAAATCTATCAAAACCCTTGCCTATATTGGGATTTTATTCATCAATAGCACCTTCTGCCACCTCTTCTAGGCTCTAGCCCTTGCCTCTACCCACAATCTGGGAGATGGTCCTACAAGGGCATTAGTTAGCACCTCACAATTTTGATGAAACTTCATAATCCAAGCCTTAAAATAAGGTAAAGGAGCTTCCCAATCAACATATGCACACAGGAAATTTAATGTATGCATATGGAAATTGGAATTAATACAAATTTACGACATAAATTTAAGATAAAAAAATGTTAAATGTTTATTTTTTAGTGTAAAATTCAAGATCAATTTTAAAATTCAAATTATAAATAGTTTATGTTGTTATTTGGTGTACATTAGTTTAATGCTTTTATTTGCTTAGAGGTGTCATTGTACCATGTGTTTATTTTTTTAATCATATTTTATTTGTATTTATGATTGCAAAGGCTATTATGGACCATAATGTAGATATTTTTAGATTTAAGAGATATCGGTTCAACTTATAGGGGTGGAGATGAACTCATCCACTCCTTATCGACATCATTACTGACCATAGTGGATACCATCGACACATCTAATGATTCTTTGTATAACATAGCATCGTACGGAGATATAAAATTACAACAATATGTTGATGGATTGAGCTACAATGATATCAAGAAGCTAAAAAGAACAAAATAGCATATATGTACACTATTTATACTGCCTTGAATAGATGAAATTCCAGAGAGCAATAGACCACATATTTCCATTGAGTAGTGCATCTATTAACCAATTAGAGACCATTAGATGGACATATGGTACATGGTTTTTAATAATCCCTTGGACAACAAATACTTCCTCTAGAAACTTTATGCAGATTTTCTGATGGCAAAACATGTCAATTATTTTGACATGTTGGGGTTCTAGGGAGCTGGTAGGGGGATTTCCCAAAACCGTCCCAGTGCTAGGCATATATATTTCATTCGACAGATACCTACACCTCATTTCCATTTATTGAGGCCAAAAATCCATCCTCATGCACATGATGTGATTACCCAGACATAGGAGGAATTTCTTACACTAGATGAGATGGTTTCTTGTCACATCACAACTATAGAACAAGAAGGGCCCTCTTCCTCTGGTGGGGTACAACCATCAAATTCTGGTGGTAGAGGACCATCTATTGGTGAGGAAATATAGACATCCGATGTGCCCTAGATCAAACCACATGTGTGCGCGATGTGTGGTCAATCCTGTTATGGTCGTTGAACAACACATGGTACCTCTAGGATTACCGACAGTCAGGTAGGGACATTGTAAAAAATATATTGTTGTTCAATTTATTTTTTCCATATTGTACACATATTAAAAGATTCTTAATATATGCAATTTTTAATCTTGCAGAAGCTTGATGCCTCTAAGGAGGGTGGTAGTGTACCGAGTGTTGTTGTATCCGAGGCTCAAATAAAAAACACAGAGATAATATTTCAACATGTGGAATTTTGTTAATACTATAATATTGTTAATACATGTGTTAGTTATTAAATTTGTTAAATGGTCTAATATTTACATTTTTTAAAGTTGCAAGAACCATGTTTTGAATAGGGTGCTGTAGACATTGATATCAGTGAATCCCCCCTAGGTGGATTCTATGAGTACCTCATGAATGTAAGTACATGGTTAATGATTTAATCTTGCTCGAATTATTTATTTATTACTTTACACTCCTTTAGGGATTGCTAATATTGATAATTTTTATATTTGCAGGTGTTTTCTAGCTTTGCAGAGGGGAAAGATTACCAGCAATGATCCCTCCCATGGAAGAGATATGTCTCAAGTAGAGGTAAGTATATTACAACATGTTAGTATTTAAGTACATATTACTCCATCCATTCATGTCCATGTCTAACTATGTTAACACTTTATGACTGCAAACATCAACACAAATCCCTGCACTACATATTTGGTTTGGATCTCCTTGTAGTCCAAACGTAGGTAAGTGTGTTGTCTACACCAAATGACCACTAGTGGAAAATAAGAGATTAGTGAACAAAAAAATAACCAAAATCTGCATATCAATGACCACTTTTGGTTTGGCGATCGCTGGTGGCTAATTTGCGGTCTTTTATTACATGACCAAAATTGGTGATTTTTATTTTGGTCATTTATAGCTTGTCGGTTGGTCATTAATTTGGTCATATATTTGGTCATTAATTTGGTCATATATTTGAATCGATGACCAAATATATGACCACATTTGTGACCAAATTAATGACCACATGACAAGCTAGAATATGACCAAATTTGGTCACGTAATAAAAGACCATAAATTAGCCACCAAAACTGATTTTTGGTCATTGATATGCGAATTTTGGTCATTTTTATGGTCATTTATATCTCATTGTTTGGACGCATATCTCTCAATTATTGGTCATTTTATTTGTGAATTTTGGTCATTAATCTCATTTAGTGGTCACTAATTTAGTCATTTTTATTCGCTTTATGTATGGTCATTACATTTTAGTAGGTTTAATGGTGTCCATTATTAATCAATATAAATTTTTAATTTGATATTACGTTTATATCAAAAAAAAATCATACATTTATTCTCATCTAATACACATGTGAATTATGCAATGTCACATTATAATTAATTACAACACTTGTAAATAATATCTAATACACATGTAAATCATGCAATGTCACATTAATTAGTTAATAATTACAACATTGGTAGATAATATAAAGTACAACCATATATATAAGTTTTAAACCACAAATTATATTATATGAAATGTCAAAAGTATTACAATAAATATGAGTTTTCTCACAAACACATATTAATTTTCATATAACTTTAAAGGAAAATCATCACTTTTCAAAATATTACAATGGCTAAACCATCATACTTGCACTTAGTTGCAAAACCATACTTAGATCCCACATCAACAGCTTCAAAACCATACTTAGACCCCACGTCAGCAGCTTCAAAACCACACTTAACAGCTTGAAAGCCTCAACATTGGGGTCTTCATACTGAATGACAAATCCTCAGTAGCGGCCTCTTCATACTCAATGGCCCACTCATAAGTTAAGCTCACTCCTACAAAATCCAATAAAACTAGCAATTGCCCCAAGGAAGGTGCAATAATACGCAGTGAAGGTAATTTTTAGCGGGTAAGTGAGATACTCAATGGCCCACTTATAAGTTAAGCTCACTCCTACAAAATCCAATAAAACTAGCAATTGCCCCAAGGAAGGTGCAATAATACGCAGTGAAGGTAATTTTTAGCGGGTAAGTGAGAACAGGTAGTCTAGTATCTATCATTGCATAACCAGTATAACCTATTAATAAGAAAAAGAACATCATTGGCAAACACATAAGAATTCTTGTTAACCCGCCAATCTATTTTAAAACTGTTTGATAGTTTAGAAAAAGGCTTGTCTGATGAGGAGTTAGTGGATAACCTAGTTGCCTACATCTTTGTTTGCACTTTCACCATATGAAGTTGAAGTGAGAACTTTGTTCACATTTGTCTCAAACATCTTGGTGCCAAAAAATTTACTTCATGTCAAAAATTATTCATTATGAAAATATATTTGCTGCACTTAACTTTTAGTGGAGTTAACATCTTCAAACCTAGGAAATTGGTAGATATAGAAGATCTACCGTAATTGTTATCCTTGGAATCCAAGGATTATTATATAATGATTGGATTCTATGAGGGTTGGTTTGAAGGTCATTGGGGCTTTTAAGGAAAATTGTAAAGAATGATAATGTAAGAAATATAGAATTCCCAATGTGCCTTGGTTTAATGATAAGCAGCCTCTTCTTGGTTATATTGATGGTGTTTCTCAAGAGAGGGAAAAAACAATGAACAATGAACAATTGGATAATTTTGCCTATGAGCTCCATCTGAGCCTTCATTACAGTCAAACAGTGTTCTGTGAAATAACCTCGCCAAATCTCACAAACAAATTCCCATCAGAAGTGTTGCTTGTGCTTCTTGTACCATCTCTGTGATTTCCTTCCACATATTCATCTAAGTATCTCCTGTAGTTGTTGCTAGGTGCTGGTTGGTTTGCTCGGATACTTGGAGTTTGTTTAGAAGCTGGTAATAATGACCACAAAACTCTGGCAACCTCATGCATGGTGGGGCATTCAGAAGGCTGTCTCTTTGTCCAAAGCAGTGCAAGCTGAAAGATCTTTCTTACAACCCCAAGATCTGTGTAGGTTTCTGCTACTTCTTGGTCGACAGTTTCCATTACTGTATTGTTGTCTTCTTTTGATAGAATCTACATTCAAATGGCCATGTCAATAAAAATAAAGGTTATTTCTGTATTTTCTTGGTCTATGTAGTGTCCCAAGACAAAGAGAACAAATCCAAGTGAAGCAAATTGACATAATATAAATCTTATCATCTTACTAGCTGAAGCAAATTAGAGTCGTTATCCATAGCTTTTCTCCCAGTTAGTAGCTCCAAAAGAACAATGCCATAGCTGTACACATTGGACTTCTCGTTAAGCCTCAATGTCCTTGCATATTCAGGGTCAATGTAACCAATGGTACCCATAACATAGGTGGAGGTGTGAGTTGTTGCAGAGGGGATACACTTGGCAATGCCAAAGTCTGACAAATGTGCTTCAAAATTGTCATCTAAGAGAATGTTGGAAGTTTTTACATCTCTGTGAATAATACATGGGTTACAGTCATGATGGAGATATGCCAGACCTTGTGCAGCTCCCAAAGCAATCCTTAGATGTGTGTTACAGTCTATCTTAATCTTCTTTGAAGATCCTACATACAAAGAAACATTGTTTAGATTCTCCAATTCATCGATTAGGAAACATCAATCATATATGAAAGGTTGGTAGAATCTCATGCTAGGCCTATATGTCTCTTGTACAAGTAAAATTCTTGATAGCTTTGCCATCCATTTCACTTACCATGTAATATGTCCCACAAACTTCCACTTACCATGTAATCATAGAACAACAAATTGCCATGTGGAGAAAGAGAGTACCCATGCAAACTGACAAGATTCCGATGTTTGATGCTTGCAACAGTCTCTAACTCTGTCTAAAATTCCTGCAAGCTTTGTGGGCAGTGCGTGTATAGTCTTTTAATAGCAATTGGCTTACAGTTCTTAAGAACACATTTATAAACTGTGCCAGTAGCACCATAACCAATTACATATTTCTCATTCAAATTTTCTGTAATGCACATTATGTCATCATACATGTGAAGGGACATATCCATGTGCAATATTACTAGCCTTGGAGAACTTGATCAAGACATCAATGCATTTTTTAATGAAGTGCATAGATATTGATTTGAGATAATACTTTATTTCTATGATATAATCTAGACAAATGAGAAATGTGGCATAATAATACCTTGATCCATTTTGCTTGCTGACCCTTTGGTGAATGGTTCAGGCTGATTTGAACGGTAGAGAGCTATGATAATCATAGACACTAATAAAACTGAACCCAAAGAGATGCAAACAATAGCTGGTGTTGAGATAGAAGCTGTTCATTNATGGTTCTGGCTGATTTGAACGGTAGAGAGCTATGATAATCATAGACACTAATAAAACTGAACCCAAAGAGATGCAAACAATAGCTGGTGTTGAGATAGAAGCTGTTCATTTTCAAAATCAATATGATACATTTATAAATATAATTTCCCAGGAAATTTGATCGTAAAACAGAAATAATCTATGTAATTTGACTTGTAAAATTTAATTTTGTTTTCACCTTTTGATTGCCTAGCATATATCCGACAAAGTGATCCAATCCAATCACCACAGAGACCTGGATTTCCTAAAAAGCTGAGGTAATAATCAATCCTGTCAGATCAAATGCACAAACCCACTAATATCTNCCTGTCAGATCAAATTCACAAACCCACTAATATCTAGAACAAATACTAAATTTGATCCAGAGATAAAATGTTTCGAATATATCTAAACCTTTCTGGGGTAAATCTTGTAAAGTTCTNAAATTTGATCCAGATATAAAATGTTTCGAATATATCTAAACCTTTCTGGGGTAAATCTTGTAAAGTTCTTTATGGCAGGAATATTCCCAGAAAAATTGTTGTAAGAGAGATTTCTGTGAANGAAAATTGTTGTAAGAGAGATTTCTGTGAAACAAATGAACCATTTCCAGTCAATCAGTAGAAGTTGAGATATGAAGATTACTTCCTTGGAACTTCAAAATGAAATGAACTTCAAATAGGAGTGATTTAGACTAATTCTTACAGTGTAGTGAGGCTGAAGCAGTTGGTCAACTGATATGGCACCTCCCCTGATAAACTGTTGTTATTCAGAATCATGTATATCATCCATCTCCAGAATTATTTTCAGAATAATCGAGTTATTTTCATAATAATTGTGAACCTATTAAATAAATTGTATCTTAGGTCATTCGAAGAAACTTACAGTGAGGCCAAATTTTGTAGCTGTCCAAGTTCTTGAGGAATAGTACCCGATAATCGGTTACCAGAAAGGTCTCTGCATTGAAAAGATGTCACACTATGCTACTTTTTTGAAGTGACCATGGCTACACTAAATAGAGATGTGGAAGGAACAAGAATTCTTTGNTATAGATGTGGAAGGAACAAGAATTCTTTGCAAACAACACAAACCATGCAAGTACTTACATATCCCCAATGCTTCTTAGATTTCCAAATTATGCTGGGAGAAAACCACTCAATTTATTGCCACTCAAGTTCCTTGAATTCACAATCCAGTAGAGACCATGATGGGTTAATAGTTATCTCACCCACAAAAACTTGATTTGTTCTCAAAAGAATTCTACAAATGGATTACAATTTTAAAAGATGTTCCAAATCCCCAACAGATCCCGGAATAGGTCCAGAAATATCATTTTTAGAGAGGTCCCTAAATATTCACATCAAATCACAGATCAATTAAAATGTACATTTTACCATTAGAGAAAATTATGTTTCTAGATGAAATTATAACAGGAGCCTTGGAAGCTTAATCAAGACATTAAAATATCAAGAACTCACAGTGTGTCTAGATTTATAATATATCCCAACTCTATGGGAATTGCTCCCTTGATTTTGTTGGAGGATAGATCTCTGTAAAACCCACAACAAAATCTGTTAATCACTTTGAACACGCTGCATACAATTCAATAATTCATTATGTTAAATAGTTTAATTGTATTATCTGTGACCTACAANTTGTGTTAAATAGTTTAATTGTATTATCTGTGACCTACAAATACTTACAAATAAGTTAAGTTGTCAACTTTACGGAATTCCAAAGGAATAGTTCCATTCAAACGGTTACCATGCACATTGTTGGACAAAGAAAGGACAAGAAGAAGACATGAACTCAATATTGTTAGAAAAATGCCAAGATTACTTTCCATAGATTTTCCACTAGGCCTGAAGATTATATCACTTACAAGTAATTAAGAGCAACGCAGGAACTAATTATCTCTGGGATTGGACCTTCAAGGTGATTTCTGGCAAGATTTTTGTCCAAACAAAATACAATCTAGTGTTGTTAAAATACTTACAGAAAGATTCCACAATAGATCTATGATTAATGTTGTAGTATATTACTATGTTTGAATATGTTTCTACCATTTTTGTCTTTACTTTCTTGAAAACTGTATAGATAGAAACTTACAATTCAAACAGCTGTTCCAACTTCCCCAGCTCAGGTGGAATATGCCCTGTAAGCTGATTGTCATTCAGCTGCCTGCATATCCATATTGGGATTTTTCTTATAATTCACATCCAGTTTCTATTTCTTGCATATACTATACATAACTACAGGATGTTGTTTAAAGCTCTTACAGGCAGCTTAGCTTTGCCATATTCCCTAATTCTGACGAATAGATCCAGTGAGATTATTACTGTGCAAATATATGAGAAGTACAAAGCAAATAACAAGAGAATCAACTTCTTGAAAATTGAAAATGAAAGGAAGTTGTGGTCAACATATAATGACCAGAGGTTAGAATTCAAGCAATTAAGCGTGCAAGTAACTTACAGCTTTCCAGTGTAAGTCAAATTTCCTAGGATGGGAGGAATTGTTCCAGTAAGATGATTATCACTCAAATACCTGCAATAAATATTACTAATGTATCAATGCACTAAAGCATAAACCATAATTGTATAATCAAATCTTCGCTTGGGATCGCAGAGCATTGATCATGTAGGAAGGAATATGAATTGATTGTGCACAAGAAATATACTAACAAAATCCCAAAACATTATGGGTTTTAACTTTTTATTGAGCTGGGATTGCATGCATATTTTAAGGACTGAGGTTACTTTTAATCAGATTAGAAGACATTTTAGTACGAGTTAAAATCCAGCAAACACTTTACTTACAGAATAGTCAGAGCCTGCATGAGACCAATTACTTCTGGAATCCTTCCTCTCAACTTATTACCTTGCAGTGACCTATGAAGAAAGCACTTCAAAATTATTCTATGACCACTAAAGCAAACACTTTAATGTCATTTGTTGAATAGTACATACCATGCAACTAATTATGTTACTTACACAACCCACATGATGTCATATCCCTATATATTCAATAAAAACATTCTGATACCTATTCTCTTTCATTAAAATAATATACAGCAAAGGGGCAAGATGGATCAGTGATGGCATACGACACTGGAAAACCGATTTTAAGCTCTGGAATTTTTTATACTTACAGGGTAGCCACTTGTAAGTTCCGAAGGCATCACGAAGGTGAACCTAATGCCCACTTAAAAGGGAGATGTTCTCTGCAGAGATGAAAATCGATAACAGTTGAACAAATGGAAAAAGGTTGGCAAAAACAAGATAAAGAACAACATATTTAATTAATTCATATAACTATACTTTTCAATATACATGAATAATCATAGAGTACTATTCAGTCGTCCTCATTCCTCAAACATTTAATTGGAAAAGGAAAGATTTCAGTTATTTAACCTCAGCAGTACTGTTTGTCATATAATTACTAGAGTCAGCTGGCAATATGACCCATCCAATTTGTAAGGTATCTCCTCTGTCGTTGACATTCAGAATGTTAACCTGTGTTTGCTTCATGTTTGCAAAAATATATATCCATAAACTGTCACTCTTGAAAACATGAAATGAATAATATATGACTTCCTTCTAAACAGTAAAATTTTGAAACTGTCAACAAGTATTAAGGATTTTTTGACTGCTGAAAACAATCATTTAACAATATTTTCACTTCATTGGCAGGGTTTCTGTTTCACCTGATAAACAACAACTTCCAACTCCCGTGCCATATCCTTTTTGAATTCAGTCACAAGGGACCTAAAAGCCTTAGGATTAACGGTCAGAGACATATATATTTCTATTCCTCCAATTTCCTGATACACTCCTGAATGGTCAAAAAACAGGAATCAATCTCACCTTAATAATGACCATGAACAAATTCTTTGAAGTGCAAAATAGATACAACAGTCTACAGCTTTTCCAGAGCCACATATATGTTTTTATTATAATGCCAAGGTTGGAATCTTTATGAAAGGACCATGTAGGAGATACCTTTGGCCTTCAGTTGTGTCCTCCCATAACATAACAATAAAAATACAGGTTATTTGAAATGGTTGATTAATTTGCAAGCTGAAACTAGTGCGATGAAATGGATGCTCTAAGATATGATAACAGGAAGATATCAATTATATACACAAAAGTTTAAAATCTCAGTTCAGAACAAATCATACCAATGGAGACAGCTGCATACAAACATGTTGCAAAGCATGTCAAGGTCAAAAACGATTCACATATATGTGAACATGCTAGCAGAGAATCATGCTAATATCCTAGAGAATCACAAATGCTCATAAAGGATTACGCAAAAAAAAATAATACTTGGAGATAAACATAATTATTTAATTTTGTTGAATTTTGATCTTAATTGCAGAAATAGAGAGAATCTTTAGCTTTTGTTAGTTTAGAAT
>LPNX010059288.1:3530-21174 GCA_001517045.1 Pseudotsuga menziesii
GTTGCTTAAGCGACGCTTGAAATCCTAGGTGTTGCTTAAGCGACGCTTATCCCCACCATTTCAAAAAAAAAATTATCTTTCTGATTTTTGGCATGGTTAAAAGAAAAAATCCACGCGCCATCGGAAAAAACCGTCGGATTTTGGATCGAAATGTAGTAGTGTTCATATATGTCGCCTTAGCCATCTTTTCTGCTAAGGGTAATTGTTTCATCTCATTCTTCAGTTGCGTTACTTGTTTCTCAGTTGTGCACATATCCTCTATGAATTTCTCTAGTTCGGTGTCTTCATTGAAATCTTCCCAAGCCTGAGAGACTTGGTCGACATCCTTAGCAAATAGTACTTCTTCCTCTTCTATATTCTTCGCAGCTTCTGCTACTGCTTTGCTTCATTCCTCTCTTGGATAAAGTTACTATTTTGGACTGGTGGGACAAATGAGATGGAAAATATCATCAACATCATCAATTCTCAAAGATGAAGATGAGATCCGAAGTGCGTGCCTGGGCATATGTCCTTTCGCTTCTTCCCTCTCACAGGTCGACTAGGTTGCACAACTTCTTCTTCATCGACAAATCAATTTGGTATCTAAGCAACTTCTTTATTCGACTAATGGTGAATTTCGCCATCTCATCGATGTTTTATACATCCTCGATGATAAAATCCACCATTTCATTGATGTTTTCCTTGTTTGTGACGATGAAATATGTCATTTCATCAACGTTTTCTGCTTCTTCAACTAAATCTTCCATTTCATCTTCTTATTTAAACATCATCACCAACTGTGTTCTGAGATTCTTTTAGAGATGATGGTGATATTTTTCTTTGTTTTTTGTTATCCGAATGCTGGTTCGGACCGATGGGCTCTAACAATGGATACTGTGCACTCTGGAAAGTCATTCCACAAGTTTATCCAGCGGTTTTGGTGGAATGTCATTTGGAAATTGAATTCCAACCGCTGCTTCTCCATTCTTACTCAGCAGTGATGAGAGAGATTTACTCTTGTGGGAACCATAACACTTCTTCATTGGCCAAACTGGTAGGTCGATTTGTATCCTTAGCTTAGGGAGGACTAGAACTAGCACATCTTCTAATCCCATCCATGCTTGCGGTGGAACATATCTGACAACATTTTCCTCCACCAGCATTGGTAACATGGCTTCAATCATGGATTATGTGAATGCAATGATGTTGAGACTCATAGTAACCATATTTATGTAACAACTTACGTCGGCCCTAGGTATTGCAGAGATAAATTATGCATTCCAGTGCATCAGACTGAGTTGAAAGTGAAGGGTGAATGCAAGTAATACCTACTCATTCCATCTGTCAAACCTTCACACATGCAACCATCGAGTGGAATATTAGCAACACAATCCACAACGTGGATCACCTTTCTGAATCATCATACAGAAAATTCCATGTATCCCAACACTTTTTTCTATGATGTCATTGCAATCATGACCAAATTGACTTAATAAAAAACCGCCAAAATGTCCCGGACTTTTCAAATTAATTCACTCCAATTTTCGTATCTACACTGGTCATATTTCTCATGACAACGTCACACCCTTTGCGACTTGTTTTCTTCCCTTCATCAGATCTCATTTTATTGTGACAGGATATGTGTCTTCGCCCTGAATTTGTGGTCTGCACCAGACATCAAGTCTGTGATACTTCATCTTTTTACTGCGGCAGACTAGTAGTCTACAAACATAAATTTCCTCTTTTTCCTTTTTCTATTTTCCTTGATTTTTCCCTCTCTTGTTTTTTATGCGACTACATTGTTGTTATCATGATACGACTTCATCCTACTTCCATTCACCAATCCTTGGACCTATGTTCCATCTAAGTTTTTTAATTTCACTTCTCTTCCATCAATGATCTTCATGACGATATACGGTCCTAACCAATGTGTTCTCAACTTTCCCGAATGCTTGAAAAATTTGCTGGTATACATAAGAATAAGTCCTCCAACCTCAAGGTGCTTTCTCTTAATGTATCAATCATGCCATGATTTTTGCCTATGTTTTTCAACATTTTGATGAAATCATGCGACAAAATGTTCTGCTTCCAGGTGCACAAGTTGAAACAATCTTTATTTGACAGAATCAACACCTGCCATCTCTGTGATGCAACAATTCTTAAGATCAGGACAATATAATCCATGGGAATCATAGCTTCCTGTCCATACACCAACCTAAATGGACTTTTCCCTATCAATTTCTTACAAGTCATGCGACATGCCCATAATACCACTAATATTTTATGATTCCAGTAATGTCTTAGAACATTGCAAACCTTTGTCAATGCATTATCCAGAATTTTGTTAAAGGCTTCGACAGCTCCATTTACTTGAGGGTGATAAGGTGTTGTCCTTCTATGTTGAATATGGAATTATTTCGTTAGTTCTGCAATCATCTGGTTGACAAAGTGTGTACCTTGGTCACTTATTAAGATCTTTGGGCATCCAAATCATGTCATGAAATTCCCAAATAGAAACTTCACAGCAGTACAATCATTTACTGGCACTACTTTATCCCATCTAGTTAATTAGTCAGTCGCAGTAATAATATATCATGCACAAGTACGGAATGATAGGACCCACAAAATCAATGATCCATTTATCAAATTCCTGCAAAGTTACTTGAGGTACTAATGGCATTTCATCACATCGCTACGACTTTCCAGTCCTTTCACATACATCACAGTTGTGACAATAATCTAGGACATCTGCATGAATGGCGGGCCACTGTAATCCTTCTTGAAAGATCTTGCCGACCATAGCTTTCCATGCGTAGTGGAATCCTGCAACACCATCATGTACTTCATTTAATATAAATAGTTGCTCATGCTCCAAAATGGAACAATGAAGAATCTCATCAAGACCCAATTTATACAACTATTCAGCGATCAACTGGAAATCCACAGCTCATGTAACTAACTGTTTCTTTTGCGCTAGGGTGAACTCAATTGGCGTATAAACTATACTAAAAAATTGTATGATATCCCATTAATGATCATCAAACATCATTATCGCAAACAATTTTGCATCAGGTAGATTATCATCTAGGTTACTAGGCTCTTCACCACTTTCTATCCTTGAAAGATGGTCTGGTGCCAAAGTTAATTGACCGGGTTTAACAATGATCTAAAAATAAAATTCTTAGAAGAGGAGAAGTCACCAACAGATCTTCCTCCCCAACACTGGCTTACTGACCAAGTATTTCAATGCAAAATGGTTAGTGTACATCTTAAAATGTCCACCCAATAAATAATGTCTGAATTTCTACAACGCATATACCATCGCTAAACCTTCTCTTTCCGTCATGGTATAATTTTCCTCTATAGTCGACAACATCCTGTTGGAACATGAAATGGGATGATCAATTGATCCTTCATCGGGATGAGTCATTACCACACCAAGCATGACAATTGAAGCATTGACATGAACATGAAACCCTTTTCCTGTTTGGAAATACAAGTATTGGCACAGTAGCCATCTTGCTTTTCAATGTGTCCGGGATCTCTTGGAAACTCTCTATGCATTGAAACTTATCATCTTTTTTCAAAATCTTTTCCATAAGAGAAGTGACCTTTTCATATCCTTTGATAAATTATCTATAGTATCTAGTGTGTCTCGGTGTTTCTCTCAACTGTTTCACTACAATAGGTGGTGGTAGATCGAGTATGATCAAAATTTTGGTCGGGTCAAACAAAATTCCATTGCGACATACCACATGGCCTAACATAACTCCAAACCGGGCGAAAAAGATACATTTGTTCAAATTGAGTGATATTTGATACTAGTGACAATGTTCCAACATCATTCTAAGGCTCTCAATATGGTATTTTATGAGCCCAAATACTATCCAATCATCGAAATAAACTTTAAGAAATTTATGTATAAAATATTTAAAGGAAACTACTACAATTCTGGAAAAAATCACAGAAGCATTCTCAAGTCCAAAGGGAATTACCGTATACTGGAAACATCCCCACTCTTTCGCAAAGGAAGTCTTGTGTCAGTATTCCTTTGCAATCCTGATTTAATGGAACCAAAAATCCATCACTGAACGAATACATTTCCTGTCCTCCAACACTCTCCAGTGCTTCATATGTAAACGGAGTTAGAAATGGGTCATGCAAACAAGCATCATTCAAATTTCTTAGGTCGACACAAATTCTTACTTCTCCTGTAGTCTTCTTATCCTAGATCACAATCAGACTAACCCATTATGATTCCTCGACCACGGGGACTTCACTTAGTGAACCTCTCACATTGCACGTGCGATCGTGGGATATTAAAGAATACCCTCAATTTCGAGAGATATTGACCCAAACACTTTTTGTTGAAACCCCTTCCCAATACTTAAAACCTCCTCCCCACCGCTTTTTATACCTCAATCCTTATAAACCACCCTACCCACCCCCACCTTAAACCCCTCATCGCCCCAATACCTGCAATATATTGGTTAGATTTTTGATAATTTTAAAACCCACAATATGAACTAACGTGATAGGATATTGGCCAACAAGTGAAACCCCCGTGTCCTCGACATGATCTATAACACCTGCCTCTAACATTCAGTCCAATTCATCCATGACACTTTCTTTGTATCATGGATTCAATCGGTATGGTCTTTGCTTAACCGATTTTGTATCGGGCTTCAAACGTGTTTTCATTTTGCCAAGATCTCTGACTATTCCCTTCATCTCTAAAAATATGGTAGGGAACATATCTTGAAATTCATGCAGTAAATCAGTGGTCTTTCCTACAGTCTCTTCATCCCAAAATCACCACTATTGGTGAAATCTGGATTGTCAGGCGAACCAATATTAACTTTCTTGATTTTAAGTGGATTCAGGAATTGGTCATTAGAAATACTGAATCTTCCACTGCGTGAATACCTTCTGACTCGGGAATGTTTATGTTGAGCGGGTCATCATCATTCAGTTCTCCCATCACATTGTAGCATTCCATGCAATGGTGGATCATCGTGTTGTATTAATGGAAATTTGTCACTGCGACACAGATTTCTTCAAATATCTTCTCTTTCATTACCTATAGTACAACATCAGTTGTTGGATGATCATTTGCGAACTCAAATGTATGTATGAAACTGGTTGCAGGCTCTTCCCACTCAAGCATTCCTCATCGCAGTTCAATAGATGTATACCAATTACTTGGTAACATATCCAATGTATGTATGAAATGATGAACCCATTCTTGTCGCGGGTATTCCTACCATGTCCTGCGACAATGCTCAATATGTTTAACAAGATTTGTCAATCCCGTATACTTGCAACCTGTATAAATTATCTCTTCCCCAAATCTAATCACCAACAATATTCTACATTGCGGCCATTCAGAAATAGATCGTTTATGTGTACCCCACCATCTAGCGGGCGTAGCTTTCAACACAAATGATAAAGCGGACAATCGCTGCCACTCTGTAACTTTTGCTTTAAATTCTACTAGAAAATATGCAAGGTTAGGAAAACCTTCATATGTGGGTAGCTCGTTTGACTCGGCTCCTACCCATCGTATAGATCTTGTAATTCTTGCGCATCTTCTCATGGAAACTTTGTGCATCTGATTCTGCCAATTTTCTAATGCTTCACCTGAATCAGACGTACAAGAGTTGAAACTCCTCCAACTCAGATTTCCATTAGCTGCTGGATTTATATAGTGATCTCGTAAGGACATAATGTTATATATATGATCTAGATAATCACCTTGTCCTTCACTGTTAACTGGGTTGACATATCTATATCCTTCCAGTGGATCAATTGGCACGACCACCCTTATCTTTGAATATTCAAGTTAAAGGATTCTTCTCTTAAAGTTGATGATGGTATGATTATGTATTGCCTAGTCAATCCCTAAAAGTGTAGGATATGGCTATGTATCATCGAAATTTTCAATCACTTCAAAGTTTGTGTATGTTCTCAGACCTTCTACCTCGACAGGTACTGGAGTAATTCGACCAATCAGTAGAACCTCTTACTGATTTTCTAGCCTCAATTGAATGGGGGACCAATACAGTCGCGACTTGTTCATGCTTTCCCATGTATGCCTTGTCAAGATATTGACATCAGAGCCCAGATCCAGAATGATATAATCCATGTCATAGTCTCATATCTGTGATGGAATTCACAACTCGCAACCAATTTTAAATCTTCTCTTGATATTGTTAACTCATATTTTGGGTCGTAACTCTTTTGCAGTCTCTTCTATGCGTGTTTTCAATTCTACGACAACATCTTTATCATGGATTAATGCTAAACAACTTCTGAAAATTCTTTGAGCTTACTAATCTTTCTCGACGGTTGCTTCCTGAGTATTTGATTGAACCTTTAAGGAATCTCTCTTAGTTGTCAAGATGTCAATGTTTTATTTGTGTCAACAACTTCCAATCGGATGTACAAGAATACTTTCTTTTCTTTATGGACGTTGAAGGGTACTTTCTGTTGTGTCACTGGTCATACCTATAGTTGTCCATGCTATGCATCTCGGTCTTCTCCAGTTGCAACACCTCCCCTTGTGACGACAACAATGTGTGCTTCTCTTGGCTCGGCAGAAATCATCTATAAGTTTTGGTTGGGGTTTAGATTTGGGTTCTGCATAGGGTTGGGATTTCTGACAGTTTGAGCTTGCCACTTTGCAATCAGTTGTGAACATTGTTGGACTGCATGATCAAATGATTTACAATACGAATAGGTCTTCACAGGACTTGCACAATATCGAGCAAAGTGTCATGGTTGTCCACAGTTATAACATACGACTTGGCCTCTTCCTCAAACAAATCCTCCTCCTCGTTGTTCTTTTTCTCAGCCTCAAAAATTTCCACCTCCCCTAGGATGAGGGTAGTGTTGATGTAGTGGATACTGATTTTGTTGATATTGCGGTTGAGGATTTTGCAGTTGTTGAAATTGTGTTGGTGGATATTGAGCAGGATGGTACTGAGCTTGCGCTCGTTCAGATTGCATCTACTCATCATTCTTCATCAAGCAGGTATCCACCATTTTCTCTTGCAGCAGCCGAAATGATTTGTAGTCTTTCTCATCGTGTCCTACAGATTTACAAAATTTACAATTGAGACTAGCTAGCGTACTTACAATATTTTGCAAATACACACATTCTTCTGACTTATGGACTCTAGTATGGAATATTATACACCAAGGCATCCCATGGGTGTTTATCGGGTTCGACGCTCCTGCTGCGACATAGTTCATGAGTGCCGCACAATTATCTTTATTGTGTCTGTATGTTCTACATCGTGTACACCATATCTCTTCTTTAACCTCTTTTCCTTTCTTGATGTGTTGGAGCTGCACCGTAAGATTATCCAGTTGCGACTTAATCTACATCATTCCTGCGCCAGTTTCTCCAATTAGTGAGGATTCTATCTTCATGGCTATTTCCAAAGCTTCTGTCTGTGACACAATCTTTTGTTGCATAAATGGAATCCAAATGCACGGAAACAATGTAGCAATGAACCATTCATTGTGATGTACATCATACATATGGAAGCTTACTTTGGCCATTAATGTCTTGAATCTCTAGTCAAAGTCTCATACGGACTATGTAGGAAACTGCTTGATTTCTTTAATCTATGTAATGCACTACGACTTAGACTTTGTATTTTTGAACTCATCTATCATTCCGATTTGAATATGGTCGATCATTTTCTGTGCAAATCCTATTGGCATGATAGAAAATTCATGTACTAGTCTAACGCATGACCTCACAGAGTCTTGACCATCTGTGCTTTCTTTATGTCCTCATATTAGACCCGTCGGACAGTCCATACGGTTTCACATAGAAACCAATGTTGCTCTAGGTCTTCCAACCCATTCCCGTTAAATATTGGTAACTTAATGTCAGTTCTAGCCATTATGTTGTCTCCTAATACACTTGGGCGAAAATATTGAGCAGTCAAACTCCCTTGTTTACTATTTACAATGTTAATACTATTTATATTTACAAAACCACTTGGAGACAAGTTTCTAGATATTACCTATGGAGATGTATGCAGCGTTGTAGGTGTACCGTAATCGTGCTCTGGTAATGGAGTTTTTGTTGATTCTTCTGGTTCTTCTTCTCCTTCGAATATTGTCTGACATTCTTCTTCTTCGTCACAAGAGCCTTGGGCCAAGTGTGATGCAAGTTCGTTGTCTTCTCCTCTAGTTGTAATACAACTTCCTATGACAGTATTTCTTCTCTTTCCCGACCTAAATATTCTTCCACTTCTTAAATAACCGGCCTCTAGTTCAGTTCCACTATCTCTAGGGAACATCTCAACTTAGTTTGAGCCATTTTTCTAATAGTTATACTGCGACATATCCACTCTTCTGTGCACATTTCTCAACTGTTACATTCGTAAAATTCCATTTTTCACATACGAGCATCTTTATCCAAATTTTCAAGGATGACAAATATCTTCCGTGGGGTCCTTGAAATTGTTTTCGCTCTGCCTCACTATATGAGGTTATTTTATCGACAACAAACTCTGTAATATATCCATGCAAAATTCTATCCTCCCAAAAACAACATCCCTCATCATAGGGTTTCTTACACTTTTCAGTCGTTGAATCAACTGAGGATTCCACTCTATCGGTTCTCCTCCTTGAAAGTTTCCTTGTTGGGTTTCCAACTTCCACAACCACTCATGCAACATAATAGGAAATTCAGAAAATAAATTTTCATGAGTATCCCTGTACAGATATTGTCGCAACCACTATGTTGGGTTTAACCGAGATCCTCTATTCTCTTCTTGTACAAATTCTAATGCTTGAAAATCCAACTAGACTTGGATTTTAGTATTCTCCTGATGCCACAACATATCCCTCAACAAAACGATTCACAGTCCTGGAAACATAACCATTTGTTGGATTCAATCCAAGTTCAATCCATCTTTAGTGCGCGAAAAATCCCAAGATATCAGCCCAACACAGAAAGGCTCAATCGACAGCACCTATGACGCAGATGCAATCTCACCCGAGATATCTTTCTATGGGTAACTGCTAGACCGAGGTTTCCACAGTTGGGTGGGGAATTTTAGGTCCCTTGGTCATCTACCAAGGCGCTCAATAGAAGCTGATGGGTAGGGTGTTTATACTTTTTACACACATATAAGCTATGCTACAACTCACCCTTCGACAAGAATTATAACAACATACTCGATGCAGCATAGGCACATTTAACGATAACAATGCAATGAATACATATAAACTTATTCATAAGAAAATGCATAAACACATATTCACAGTAACATATATATGAAACTCAATCAATTCATCATTCACACATTTGACATAGTATCTAACATGGAAACCCATCCAGGAAAAAACACAAAGGTGCTCTTCATCTGGCATGAGAAATATATGGCACCTTTGGTCTGTGCACTAAGCTGCATAATTTGTTCTAGATATCTATTTCTTATCTATATAGACTTCTTCCTCCTCTCATGCTCTCTGATCTTCTGTTAACTATTCTTTTCTACTTGAGTCTACTAATGATCTGCATATATCCTGGATTAAATCACTCTATTACCAATTCGCATACATCCTAGATCGACCACTTTCTTTTATAATCATGTGCACTCGGCTGCAGCTTCTTCAACTCCTCTCTACTACTCAGCAAAACTAACAACAATACAATGAGACTATCACTAAATGATCATATGCGACTGAGACTAGCATGAACAGACCCTCTGGAGGCTAACCCACATACATCTTGGGTTCCTCCTTTTATAAACTCTTATATGTCGCTCTCAGCCGACTTCACACCATTAGCCAACATGCTGTCTTTCTTATTCTATCGACACATGTCAGTAGGCACTGACGACCCGACTTATAAAAATTCTTTCATACATGCGTCTTCTGCTGAATCTAGATGTCCTTGTACCCACGATCTTTCTGAACTATTGCTTTCTAGCTGTTGCGATGATGCATGTCCTCTAACATGGGTAACTCCACCGCATCCTTCCAAGTTGCATCCTTTCCTTCTGTTGTTGTTCTTCTTTCGTCGCAGACTCTCTTCTGTCACGAACTTTGTTCTTCTCCTTTGAAATATTCCTCTTCTACTGCTTCTTTCCTTAGCTCTTTCTTCTTTATATCCTTATGTTCTTCTTCTATCTTATCTTCCTTTCTTTCTACTTCTTCTATCTTTCCTTTCTTCCGTGGTTGCTTCTGTCGCAACTCCTTTTCCTTCTTTCCTTATTTTGTTCTTCCTTCTTTACTTATGTCGCAGCTCCGTTTACTTCTTGAAACCTGACTCTTTTCCATCCCTGGGAAGAATTCTAACTGAATTATGCCTGTCTTTTTCCCTAGGCAACAAAATGGCAATACATTAGACTACAACGATCCCCTTTTGTTGGTCCATGTGTAAGAACATTGGTTTCCATTTTGCACCAACAAATGGTTCCATTTTCAAGAACTATTTATTAATAGGACTTTATTAACTATATGGATGCCTTGGTAACAACCAATGAGATTCAAGATTAGTGGGAAAATAATATTGATGATTTTTCAACTAAGGAAGTTGAACTATGAGGTGGGCATAACAAAGTTCAAAAAAGACTTGTTCTATGGGGGACCATTGCTAGATCAGTATGATTTTTTTTCGGTTAATCTTTTGGTAATCCTAATAGGGTGTCTACGATGACTTGTAGAATCACTAGGGTGCCACAATAAATAGAGGAAAATTATGGTGTGGACTACAAGATATCTAATCATATTGAGTTAGCTAGACTCATCCCTAACTAGAGCTGCTGAATTTTGGATAGAAAGTATTGTTTGGGTCTATTTTGGAGTTTGCAACAGAAAACAACCAATTGATGTTAAAAAATGAAGACAAACTCAGGAGAGGAGTAAAAATAATACTATTGAAAGAAGTTCCCCTATGGATCAAGGCTTGGTTGGTTTCATTCAGATTTATGCCTCTAGATTGAATTAGAATGGAGGAGTAAACCCCTTGCACATAGGGGAAAAATTCAAGGTGATGTTGTTATGTTACATAAGGTATATCTATCATCAATGGAGGGGTTTGATAGTGCTGAGGCCAGGGATTGGAAAGTAGAATCAATCAAATAAAAATGGTTAAAAGACCATGTAAGGGAAGCATGGAGGAGAATCACACAACTCGAAGGAAATATAAGGAATGGGAAGGATAGTGAAGAAAGTCAAGAGGAGTTAGGCTCGATGAATTGGAGAGAGGAAATGACCAGCACAAATCCGAGAGAGCAAGGGATAGATGTGTCTTATATCCCAATAAGAGCAATTTGGATGGAAGGAACCAATAGAAGGAAGGATTATGAAGACCAATTGCCACATAACGAAGTGTTTCATATAATGACAGACTCATCCCTAAGTGCAGAAGAAGATCATCAAGTACTATCAGGACCTATGGAAAAGATAAGTACTCCATAAGTGAACCCCTCATTGAACAAGGATCTAGAAGAAATGGAGCAATCACTCCCCTAACCGACCCCAAGCACCCTTGCAAAATATAGTAACAAAATCTTGCAATATTGTGTTACAATTTACTTGGTATAGTCATATGAGTAGTAGAAGTAATATTTCTCAAAGCAGTTCATTAGTAGGAGGAAACAATAGTTCTCAACTCTCTAGTAGCAATATTATAGTACATCCTGGGCCCCAAGGGTTTATATTTTGGTAGGAACCCCAACTATAACATCAAGTAGAACAACTATGGCAGGAATTCTAGCTGGACATCCACTAAGTTTCCTAGAGTTTTGTGGGAACATAGAAGAAGATGAAGCACAATAATGGTTTCTATGTGAAGCAATATGGAATTCTTGAGCCACCCCAACAACGTCCAATTTGGTGGAATTCCATACAACCCTAGGTGGTAGAGCATTACAATGGTATATGAGACTTGTATAAAGGCATGATCCAAATGTGTTGGCCCCTACGTTGGTATAAACCAAAAAAATGTTCTTGGATGAGTTTTCATGACCTAAATCAAAGCAACAGAGAGTTTTGGAAACTAGGGGAAATTTGAAAAATACCTGGAGAATCAACTTGGGAATATACACAATGGCCTAGATATGTGTTAATCGAGCTAACATACCGAGTCCATTACTTTCATCAGAAAGAATGGTTCATCCAAGGGCTATTGTTGTTGACGAAGATACCTCGATCACAACAAGTAATAGCCTCTCCTAAGGTTTCTTTGGACCAAGCAATAAAAATTGAATCTATGGATAACTATCAAGACTCAATAGGAATAGGGATATGCACTTATTCCTCTTCTAGTGAATTGGCACAAGTGCAACACAAACTAGTAAAAATAACCGAGAGGATTCAAGATCTGAATACACCAAGAGCACAATGACCACATGTATGGTGCTTTGGTTGCATGACATAAAGGAATCATGCTTTATAATGTATGAAGATGCAAGGAATACAGGTTCTGCTGGGAGGATCGTTCAATACTGGGCCTATTACAGAAATTGCACATATTACTATGGGAAATTTGTTTCATTCCACAAGAAGGCCTCTATATCCAAAAACCCTAATAACTTATCCTAATGACTATTGTGAAATTTGTAGATCATTTAGTCATCCTCCCCTACTGTTCCCTATGTATTAGAAGTGTTCTTCAATACCTAGTATAGTCTATTGTGAATTATGTGCATAAATGTCACATAGTAGTAAGAAGTGCAGAGCCCTAGGTACCCTCATAGAGAGGTTAAACTGATCTATATTTTGAGTTGAAGATCAACCCCAGTGGATGGGAGGAGAAGGAAGCAAAGGGGGATTTAGATCTGGAAAAGGAGGAGAATTTGGAGCTGGAAGAGGAGGTTTAAGAGCCAGAAGAGGAGGTGGTTGCACATGACCATAACAATGTTACAATTTTAATGAAATTAGTAATGTAGACCGTGATTTTCCTTTTCCAAAAAGACCGTGGTGTACCTATTACCACACCAACACTTATACAATAGAATAATTCTCAAAGCTTATTACAAAGTAAGAAGATCAGTCGATTAGGATGACCAAATTCATAAATTATGAACCTTGGGAAGATCAGACTATGGCAGGTTTTGTTGTTACTCATGTAGGCACAAAAACTGGAATGGATCAGTGAAAACCAAACTTTCTAGTAATCCAAAAAGAAACACCAAAGAAAATGAAATACAAACCAATCCAACAGAAGGAAATATATCACGAGGCATAATATATGTTTAGTATAATACCAAATCCTCCATCCTAAGAAGGTACAAGAACATCTCACTAGATTAGATCAGATGACCCAAGCACTGAAGATGAGGGATCATGTACTAATAATTATAAAGAATATGTTTCTTTATGGCTCCATTTGTTCAAAGGTATTTTAGAATATGAAAATGATTCCCAAAGGCTGCACAAGATACTTAACAACTTTTATGATGTTGTAGAAGATGAGGAAATTTGCGATTTTCTCTCAGGGCAGAATATCCATTTGGCGCTACAACGACAAAGGAAGAGAACAGGTTGATAATTATGCTCGGATGCACAAGTACATGGCTACGATATCAAGAATGTAATGTTGGACTTAGGATTTGATGTGAACATCCAGATAAAGAAGTCATGGGAAGCGATTGGTTCCCCAAATCTAGTTTATTCCCCCATCTAGTCGCGCATGACAAACCAATAGCGTATTTTCCCATCGAATGGATACTATATAGATCCTTAGCCTAGAATTGAATCACAACAAAGACATATAATCACTTAAATTTAATAAATAACCAAAAGACACTCACCATAAGAATAATACCAATACCTAGAGAAACCCTTAAGGTAGGGTAACACCATCAAATATTCCTTAAGGAAGGAAACACTCCAAAATACATGCTTGCACAATAGTAATCCTCAACATCATTAATACGATGATACTCATGTCTATTTATACTTTTTCATGAGTATACTTTGAGGTCTATGCCTTATTATTATATTATTTCTTCTAACTAACCCCCAACCACAAAGTGGACCATATTCTATTATTGATTGCCACATTAAATTAATTATCCCCATTGGGTACACATTAAACTCATATATCCTCCTCCTCCCACAACTTGGACATCGTTTATTTGAATAATGGGTGGGTGAGCCAAAATGCTTCAAACCTGAATGAGTGGTGCCAAAATTCTTCCTCTTGAACCCAATCCAAGTAGATCAACCAATGATCTGAGCCATCTATTGGGATAACCCAATCCTATATCTCCCATTTGTTAGTAAGGATGGATTTAAAGACAAGAAACCTACACATATGGGAGGAAATATGCCTCATCCCTCCTTTTCTATTATTTCAAGTAATGACTTGATTATTAGTTTTCAACTCCACCAAATGAAAATCCTTGATCAACTGTCTAAACAGGAGACAAGCTAAGTCTAGAACCCTACATCTGCCTTTCTTTTCTTCGAGGGATGTTATCAAGTTTAAATACCCTCCAATAATACGTTGCCTACCTCCAACCCAATTTCTCAATTCCCCCATCTCCCTCAAGAAACTAAGCTTGAGGTCCTGCAACTATGGTCCATAGACATTTGAAATATATAATTCCTCCTGTAGTTGATCCTACCAGCTTAGCTTCCACATAATTGATCCTCTAAGAACCTAAGAAATTGGAAACCAAAATCACACTGGGGTCCCACAAGATAGACATACCCCCTAAAATTCCTTTGGCAGTGACCACCATCACTGCACATCCCTTCCATATTATGGTCACAATATCGTCCATGGCCTCTACTGAGCACTTGGTTTCCTGAACATAAACCACTATGGATTTTTCCCTTTTTATCTTGTTTCTCAGCATTCTAACCCTCTGGGGACCTCCAATCCCCCTTATGTTCTAGGATATTATTTTCATCATGATAACTTCCTTAGGGATAATTTTATCATTGGGTATTTCCCTGAGTATACCAGCATCATTCCCACCTCTATTACTCTCTTCTTGTTAGTCCTCTGGCCCTACTTCTCCCCTGACTCTTTGAACTTTCTTTTATTATCCTTATTTCTTTCCCCAATAATCCCAAGGGTTTTATGTTTTGTTTATTTTATAAAGGATTCCCTAAGAAGATTAACTTGTTGGGTTGATACAAACCCATCATTATTATTTGAGCAAGCCTAATCAATCTTGTCCATATTTAAATCCCCAAGCTTGAAATATTCCTCATCTCTCCCATTTCTAGGTCTCCAAAATTTTTTACTTGAGCTTACCCCTTACCACTAGCCCATTCTTGTCTAACCGTTGGGGTTTCAATTCCTTCCTCCCCTTTCTCATCACTGATTTTATCTTTAGGAGTATTCCCATTCTTTGGTAATCTATTAATAGCTTCAAAAATATTTGAGGTCACGGGTTTGGTATCACCTTCCCCCCCTCCACCTTTCCTCCCCTGTCGATGTTTCTGTGTGACCTTGGAGAAGCCCTATGCATCTAATTTTTTTTTTCCCCATTGTGGTCAATTCATTCCTTGGGAAATCCCTAAACATATTCCCATGTTTGCAGAAAATTCTACGTCGAAAAGGAACATGTTCATAATCTAAAGGATGAACCCAGTCTTTTTCATCCCAAGTGAGATTAATGGATTTCAGTAGATCTTCGAAAATGTCCATATAGACACATATTCGAGCAAAAGAAGTGTAGTGTGCCCTTTTAGTTTACTCTGAAACCTTTATGAATTCTCTAAGGGTTTTTCCAATGTCCTCCAGAATCTTGTGCTCCCAATACTTAGTGGGAAGGTGGTATAACTTGATCCAAATAGGGTCCCTCTTCAAATATTTCTTGTTCGGATTGAAGTGCTCCCTCCAGGGTTTCATAAACAACCTTGTAGATTTAAATAAATATGACCCCCCTTCGAATATGTGATAATGGTCTTCCATATTGAAGAAAACAATAGTGAAGAAACCTTTGGAACCCAGGAGCAAATCATAGTGTCCTTTGGGTTTCCATGCTCCCTAAATCCATCTCATCATATCCTTTTCAAATGGACACACCCCTGAGAACTTCCATATCACTATGTGTTCCTTCATTCTTATACCGGAATCTCGTCACCCTCATGTTATGAGATAGGTATCCCCTTGGATGCTCCAATCCCTTAAAGTTTCCCTAGAGAAATGAAGGAATAAATTAACCCCTTGCAATTTTTTCCTCTTTTGATCTGATAATGCTCTTTCCCCATTGACCAAAAGTGTTACCCAAGAAGAAAAGAGCCAGCACCACTCCTGATACATGAGAAAAGAGAGGTGCCACCGCTCTTTCCCTTACTGCCAAAAGTGGTGCCCCTTATCACCTCTTGTTTGCTTCTTTGGAAAAGCGGTGCTCAAGTTTTGAAGGCAAAAAGAGAAGCTTCGAGAGGATTCTCGAAGGTTTCCTATGTAGATCCTCATCCCTATGGTTTAGGACCAGTTGGAGCTCTAGATCCTCCCTTTTAGGATCTAATCTCCACCTCACCCATGAGATCCTCAACCATACCTATCCGCCCACGCCTTTAAATACTAGCTCATCCCCCATGGGACAAAGGAGGAAGAATTGTGTTCCATACCCAAACTCTGTCAAAATCATTCTTGAGTCTTTGGAGGAAAGGTGTAGTTAGAGGGAAGGAGCCATTGGAAGGAACTCTCAACACAAAGGCATGAAGGTTGTAGTCTCTCCAACCATTTATTAATAAAGAATTTCTTTTCTTTCCCATATTTACTGTTTCATGTGTTTATATTGCTTGCCACACCATTCATTGATCATATTTTGGATGAGTGTGCGGGAAGCGAGGTATTTCATTCATGGAAGGTTTTTCAGGATATAATCAGATTCAGATCAAACCCGAGGACCAACACAAGACAACTTTCATTTGTCCTTGGTCATAAGCACAGATCTAGTTGATTATATTGTATGCTATCATGTTTTACAGGTTCTTTTGCGAGGATAGTGAGGAAAACCTTTGAGAGAAGCATCATGGAATTCCATTCAAGTGATTAACTAGATCAAGGGAGAGTCTATAATTCCGTTTTTGTGTTTTGTTCTAAATCCGAACCATCCAGACTAGGGAACCAACACTTGTCCGCAGGAGGTGTGTATTTCCGACTAACAAAAGTTGACCCCCCTTCGAATATGTGATAACGGTCTTCCATATTGAAGAAAACAATAGTGAAGAAACCTTTGGAACCTAGGAGAAAATCGTAGTGTCCTTTGGGTTTCCATGCTCCCTAAATCCATCTCATCATATCCTTTTCAGATGGACACACTGCTAAGAACTTCCCTATCACGGTGTGTTCCTTTAGTATATTCAATCTTGCCTCTAATATTATTTGGTTCGATCTGCAATAGGGGAATTTGTTTCGATTTCAGAATACATTTCCCTGGACCTGTCGTACCTCTAATTCTTGTTGCTACTGGAGACTCCCCTCCTACTAGGGTTCCCCCTCCTCCCATTCCAGAACTCAAGGATTCCTGCCTTCTCTAGGAGCCAAAGACTCCCCCTTCACCCATGGAGGGGTCCCTACATGCTCCCCTTATAGGATTCATCATATCCCTTGCAACTCCCTTCCTCCAGCAACAAACCTCTACAAAAACCTGAAACCAGCACTGCAAACCCTAATCACCTCCGTGATCAGCTGCACGCAACATCTATCCTAGTCTTTCAT
>LPNX010059288.1:23218-51414 GCA_001517045.1 Pseudotsuga menziesii
ATGAACTTGGCCTAATATTTCATTACATACAAGGGCTCCCAAGGAGCATATGTCCCCGATGATATTCGAACCCTGGTGGGGAGTGCAACAACCAAATCTCCCAACCACCCAAGCTACGCCCAATGAACAATACATACATACATACATACATACACACACATATATATACACACACACACACACATATGTATGTATGTATGTATATGTATATGTATATGTATATGTATACATATACATATACATATACATATACATGTACATGTACATGTACATGTATATGTATATGTATGTATGTATATGTATGTATATATATGTGTGTGTGAGTGTGTGTATGTATGTACACATGTGTATTTATGTGTGTGTGTGTATATATATGTATATATGTATATGTATATATATACATATATACATATGCATATACATACATACATACATATATTTCATACTTGTTAGTTCCTGTCATACATAGATGACTATATGCTTTGTTTTTTCTATTAGATGCAACGAATATATTGTTTTTTCTAAAGTTAGATTAATATATTGTATTTATAATTAGTTAGAAAAAAGATTACTATTTTTTAATTGGCCAAGCACCTTGAATTGACTATTTTTTACCATTGTCCAACATTGCAATAAATAAAAAAAATAGATAAAAATAAAACCTTAGCTTGAAACTTTACCTTTACCTTACAATTTCACTCTCCAACTTACCTTGTCATGCAAGTAATCACTTGCAATTTATGTGATTTGTCCATGATCAATTTTATGGTGAACCTTATTGTCCTCTCGCGGACCTTATTGTTCTCTGTCAACCCTTACAACCTTGCTAGCAAGATTTATGGTTTCTTTTCATGGCTGCTTAGAGGGGTTTATCTGGATGGTTTCTTTTTATAATTTTGTCTATGTACAGGGGTTGGGCGGCATGTGTTTTGGAGCTATGAAATCTAAACATTTCGACATATAGATGGAATTTTCAAGTGGAAGCATCAACAAACCAGGGTGTTGATAAGATTCCCTTGTACAATCTACCAACCAAGATCTTTTTCCATGTCATCAATCTACATTTGAAGTTACCCTAATCTTTTTTTCACACCATGCTAGTTTTTCCCTGTAAATACGGTCCATACATGTTTACATTGAAAAAAACCAACAAAATCATATACAGGCCACAATATCAGGTTTGAGTATGTTATCCTTTTGAGGTTATGGTTTTCTTCGATGTTATTGCAGACTAAACATGAGACAGACAAAGTGTATGTGCATCTTACTTTAGTTCCATATGCAAAGGTAGGATTTTTTATTATCGTGGTTAAACATGCATCTAATATCTATATCTCAAGTGTAGATTCAATGAGGTAAGTGTGACATTGAGCATAATAATATGTGTTTAGATGGCATCAAAACAAAACTTGAAATGATGAGGGTACGCACTCTTCGTCGAGGCCAAAAAATAATGTGCATTCCTTCTATAAGACTCTCATTGCCTCAAACACAAGCACTTAGGGGCTTCTCCATTCTTAGGAGGCATGCCGATGACTTCTTCCACCTCTGGTTTGTTATTTCTACTTGAGCCAATGCCTTTGGTTAGTTTTTTAATGAGAGTTTCTAGAAAATAATGTCTACTTTACTTTGGTTTTATTTTATGTCCAGGATATGGCGCAACAATCCCCAACACAATAGTTGGTAGACAAATATCTATAGACTTAGATACCATGCTCCTTACTTGGAAACACAGGTACTAAACCTAAGGCCTTGTTCTATCCCAAGCTTAGAAACTTATTTTAAGTGGAATGAAACCGCTCTTTTGCATCTAGAGTTATGTTTTTCAACTTCTTATTATATTGACATTGTATTGTAGCAGTATATTTTATCATGTTAAGGTAGGAGAGATTCCTGTGTAGTAATTGATGTGATTAGAAAAAGGAAGGATCCATATAAGCAGTGGTAAAAAATAAGTTGAAGAAGAGGAATCCAAATTTGTAATTTCAATCACAACATCGAAGCCATGGGAGTGATTAAAGTCGTGGAAAACTATTTTGGACACAATATTGAAGCCATCATCATTTGGAGCAACATTTGTATGGTTAGTAAAGTTTGGATCAAAGTTTTTATTTCCAATATTGTCTATGAAACTAGTCTGCCACTCTTGATTAAAGGCAATGTGATCATCATTGTACAATGCCATGTTGCAAATTTCATGAAGAGAAAGCACAACAACTTGTGGCTGAATATTTCCTGAGAGATATGCAATTTTGTATTATAGTTTTCTTTTCAAGACAAACCCAATTGTCATAAAATCTTTTATATCTCAAGGAAGTGCATATTGAAAACGATCCAAATCAGTGGGGACATTTATAATTGTACTAGTCAATCCAAATTGATACTTTTGTATCCAAGTTGTCGTATTTGAGTAAAGGAATTACGAAAGGAAACAAGTGTTTCTTCCAAGGTGGTCAAGATATTTACAGTGGGTAGTGTTTCATTTCTTCTTATGTTTTCAAGTGCACTATAAGATGGGAGGCATTCATTCGAAAGACATCTCCCACATTATTTACATATTTGATCCCCGAGTGCTATGTTCTTTGTATGGGTTGAATTTGCAAGGGAGATGTATGTTATGATAGAATTATTATCAATGTTGACCATGTCCTTTTGGAAATTTGTTGTGTTCACAAATTACACATTCATAGATAGGGGTGTCTTGAATAGTTAACAACTAGTTTTCTATATCTCTACGTTCTTGTTCATGTTCCTTGGCTACTTGATGTTTGAATGTTTCTTTTACTAATTTATGATTTTAACGAGTGCAAAATTTTGTGTTTTCTCACTTGGAGGCCTAATTCAAGTTTTATTGTTCCTTATTTATTAGTTCATGAATAGGAGTTTTGTTTGATTCTTGGGCCGGTGATAATTTTTTCCTGATTTTATGGTTTAAAGAATGGAGTGGAAGGCCTTTGTTTGTTTGTTCAAGATAGGTGTTTCTTCTCTCTCTCTCTCTCTCTCTCTCTCTCTCTCTCTCTCTCTTTGAACATTGATTGCAAGGAACAAGGAATGTATGTATTTTCTATCGATTCTAACACATGTTTCGAGGTGTTTGGAAACATAGTAGTGAAGGTAGTGCCTTGTTGCAAGAACAATTTAAAGTGAACATGGGGAAAGAAAGAAATATCTAGTAACGGGAAGAATATTGGTGATTATCCATTGCCATATGAAAAATTGTATTGAAATATTCTAGTTTGAATAGACCATATGTATATGTTTATTCGAGGCATTTGGTGGATCCAGTTAATGCAAAATTCCCTCCTCCTTTTATTCCTTCATTGTAAGGTACATACATATTTTTTATAAAATATTTCTACACAGCATCCTAATGCTCTTTACCACTAGTCAGTTGGGGGAATTGTTAATGAAATATATTGTTGGCCATTACAAGCATTGCGGAATTCCTGTAAAGCACACTTTCTCAATGAAGGCATGCCATAACTACCTCGTAGAGAGAATAAAGAGTCAAAGAGAGGGTCATGGCAATCTAAAGTAAGATCATGAAATCTTTTGATATGTTGGCTAGCAAATACAATTTCCATGGAGCAAAAAGTTGGATTCATATATGATGGTTTAAGTCGAAATCGTGTCAAATCACTTGAAGGAATATTTGGATCTACTATATACCGAGTTCTAAATGAAAGTACTACCTCATAATGCCCTTGAGAAGGGTTTTGGTCATGTAAAAGTATGTTAAATTGATATCTTGAAATATGTGAATTGAAATGGACATATTTGTAAATGACCAAACAAAAATTGGAATAGAAATCCACTTTTCCAACCATTCTATGCAAGGCACATTAACCCATAGGCTATATGATTATACACCTTGTTGTGAGCATGCAGAAACTGACATTCTTTCAAAGTAGATTTAACTATTGCTAAATCCATGTAACTCTTTTAAGAAATCAACATTTAGTTCAGTATCCATTGAATGAGGGGCATCCATATCTTTGTTGTCTAAGCATTTTCTGAAGTATGCAACAATTCCTTCACGAATCTAAAGGGATTTGTAATGGAAGTGAAGCAAAACAACAAAGGATTCAAATGAGAAATCCCTAGGGTTATAAACAAAGTGTGGGAGTTTGAACGGGGCATATGCTCAAAGAGTATGATCTATTTCTAGGAGTTCATGTGTTAAAGTGATTTGTTCATCTAGACACTAGTACAAAATGAGAGATAAGTGACCAAAAAATGACCAAAATCCACATATAAATGACCACTTTTGATCTGGAAATCACTGGTGGATAATTATTGGTCTCTTATCACAGGACCAAAAATGTGGTCATATTTAGTTTGGTCATTTATAGATTGTTTTTTGGTCATTAATGTGGTCGTATATTTGGCCATTAATTTGGTCATTGATTGTCACAAAATGACCAAAATTCACATATAAATGACCACTTTTGATCTAGAAATCACTGGTGGATAATTAATGGTCTCTTATCATAGGACCAAAAATGTGGTCATATTTATTTTGGTCATTTATAGATTGTTTTTTGGTCATTAACGTGGTTGTATATTTGGCCATTAATTTGGTCATCAATTGTCACAATTAATGACCAAATATACAACCAAATTAATGACCACAAGACAAGCTATAAATGACCAAACTGAATATGACCACATTTTTTGTTGAGTGAGAAGAGACCGTAAATTAACCACAAAAACTGCTATTTGGTCATTTATATGTGAATTTTGGTTGCTTATCTCTCATTTTTTTTACTTAATTCTAATTTTTTGGTCACTAATTTAGTCATTTTTAATTGATATTGCAATATCATAAGGGCACAGAGGAATTGAACCACCAACCTCCTACTTGTAAGGAAAGTTCTCTTCCATTGAGCTAACACCCTTTAAGAATTTGGGAACCTAACTTACAGAGTCCTCTATAATGGTAAAATGATCAATACCTACATTTGACTAATAACTTGAAAAGTATGAAAGATTGTATAAGGTCATAATATTATATGATCAAGCAAGGTATGGAAACCATGCACATGGATATGGAAATTCTGTAAGACTTTGAAATCCAATAGGACAAAACAAAACCTAAAGATCAACCAATTCTGAAAACTTGTTTGAACCCTAATAAAAGTACCTAAAGGTTCTGATTCAGATGAACTCAAATTTAAAATTGGAAAGTAAGCCATCAAATAAACTAAGAAAAACACAAACCTTTCTCAATAATTAAATCAATATTCAAACGCTAACCAACATCAAAAATCACAACAGTACAACTGCTTAAGCTATTGGCTCATTCAAGTATAAGGAATTGTTTTGCACAATTTTTTCATATTTATCATCCTTTCAATTGAAATCTATAGTATAGTTAATGGCATTAAAGACCATATTTTCTCCATGGATTTCTACATTCATAAACAATTTAGCAAAAAGTTGTTCTCAAAATATAACTCTTACTATAGTTAAAACCACTACAAGAAAAAGGTTTTTAATGAGGGGAAACAATGTCACCATAACCTCATTGACGACAATAAAAGAGGCCTCCATCACCAAAAGTTAAATCTCACAACAGGCATCATAACCAAAAGTAAAAGAGATATGGAGATGGACTAGGTCCATCACAAATAACCATGATTAGTGATGGTCAATGACCATGGCCAATTCTTGTGAATGATAGTGACATATCTTTAATGACCCCCACTATCGATGCATTTTTATAATGACAGTAAACATCACCAAAAATTGATCACCAAAGAGCCAAAAGTGAAGGTTGATATATGGAGACAGTCTAGGCCCATAACCAAAAACCATTGTTAGTGATGGTTGGTGATCAACAATGATTATTATTAGTGATGGTCGATGACCTTTGTCAATTCATATGAACAATAATAACATATCTTTAAATACCTTCACTCTTAATGTATATATGATGACAGGCAATTGTCGTCACCATTTCCTATGAACAATAGTTATTTGTTGGTAACAAACCTTTAAAAACCTTCACTATTGAAAATATTTTAAGTTAGATAAGGCATAGGAGGTGACTTGGAGGAAAATTCACCTAGATTATATGTAGCGAAATGATGGATGGGCATAGGATTCCCACTAGGGGATGTTGTATATGAAAAAAATACTTTTGTTCATAGTGAATAACTTATGTGAAATTTGGAGGTTGCCACTACTACTATTGTTCCGGTTGATTCCAAGACTACAAGGACCTAAGGACAAATCAAACATTTATTTTGCTTAAGCAAAACATGAAAAATTATGTAACTTTCAATATTATCATTATGTGGTTATGTTGTTGTGGATGATTCCAATACTACAAGAACCTAAGGACAAATCAAACATCTATTTTGTTTAAGAAAAACATGCAAATTTATGTTACTTGCAATATTATCAGTATGTGGTTATGCTAAGCTCTGTAAGTAGAATTGTATTAAGATTCAGTTGATTAAAATGTGAATTTGTATTCATATTGAGTTTATTAAAATGTGAATTTTTGCAACTTATGAATCATTATCTATAATTATTATAGTTGAAATCAAACAAATTACTTGATAGAATTAAACAAATAAATAAAAGTATGGACCAAAGGTAACATAAAAGAAAGATAAACTTAACCATTATTCAGATTTTCCAAAACTATTACATTTCTTGGTCAAGCCGAGCCCTCGAAAGATTTATGGTTCGAAAGCTAAGACCTTAAAGGGCTTTTCATGCTTAAAATTAAGTTAACCAGAAAACTACTAAAAAAGAATAAATTAAGAAGGATTAAATGATTATTTAAATGGACATTTTCATGTTCGAGCAAGAAAATAATTCTTCTTGATCAGATATAGCATCTATTATTTCTGTAAGAAAAGTATCAAAGTTAAAAACTGACGAAATAATTAAACTGCAAAATAGAAAAATTACTACAAAACATTATATAGAAAAATTAATTCCAGGTGGCCTTTATATGATCACTTGATTAATAAGCCTAAATATAGTTCCCTAATATAACAAACATATTTATTACAAATGAAATGAAAACCTAAAAACCACACAAATCATTAGGTAATAAGAAAAGCAAAGTTAAGAAAATTCTGAGTTTTGTAAACAAAATAAAATAAACATGAATAAATGAAATACTTCTTATATCTACATAAGAAAAGAAAATTGTTGGTGTGTGTTTTGTTAAGAATGAGAAATTAAAACTTCTTAATGTAACATCCATGACAAAATAACTATAAGTAAAAGGACTCTAAGTATTATTATGGAATATATAAGATAAATAAAATAATTATTAATTGAATGTTATGGAAAATGGAAAGGTTTACTTCTGTCTTTGTAAAACATTCGTAAACAACCCAAGTTACATATAGAATGTTTAAATAAAAGAAGTATGATTGTATATGCTTGATGTTCTTTAATCGAGGAGAACACGCTCTTAGGTAGCACATAAGTGTAGGCAACACATATGTGTATATACTTTTAAGGGAAAATATTTTAATCATAAGTATTATTATGGAATATATAAGATAAATAAAATCATTATTAATTAAATGGTTATAAAAAATATATAGAAAGATTTAGTTATGTGTTTGCATCGCTTTACAGCCCATTATGGGGAGATCTTGTAATGTGATGTAACGTTAGTAATGTTTGTAACATGTTGGCAAAAAATAATAGTGATAGTGAATATTATGGGAGAGATCTTGTAACTTGATGTAACGTTAGTAACGTTTGTAACATGTCGACAAAAAATAATAGTGATAGTGAATATTATAGGAGAGATCTTGTAACTTGATGTAAAGTTTGTAACGTTTGTAACATGTCGGCAAAAAATAATAGTGAAAGTGAATATTATGGGAGAGATCTTGTCACGTGATGTAACGTTTGTAACATTTATAATATTAAAGTAACTAATGTAAAAAGTTGTAAATATTTTGTCGGCCTAGGATATGTAAAAAGTAGTAAAGATTTGATCCCTCTCGATGCTTGATAGAGCCTAGAATTTGGATCTATGGTGGTTATAAAACATTTGTAAACAACCCAAGTTACATATAAAATGTTTAAATAAAATAAATATGATTGTATATGATTAATGTTCTTTAACCTGTATAACTCGGCGTCATTTAGCACTTATAAGTTGTATAACTCAGCGTCATTTAGCACTTATGAGTTGTCTCCATTTACACAAAGTAAGAACAGTAATTTTTTTTTTTTTTTGGCTTGATAGCTTGCATTACTTCCCAGCCCTTATAGATCGTTATCATTCTCCTAAACTGTAACCTGAGGTGAGAAGGACAGGTCACAAGCCCACCGTTTGTTTGAAATTACCAAATTGTAATCCTCCATTGGCCTTTTTGGAAGATTGATGGTTCCTAAACCTTGTAAGAATGCTTGTTAATGCATCATATGAAAAAGTTTTCATATGAATATTATATTATGATTAATATACATATTGTAGTAAATCATTTATTATTCTCAAAGTTCTAGCTTAAAAAAAAGGGCTGGTTTACGTTAAATGAGTTAGCATTAAACCTTACTTTCTCTAATAAAAATAGAGTTGTCTAATAAAGAACTAAGATTTATAGTATGTTAGTTATTTCTAGTATGCTAGTAAAGAGTCAAATAATATATTTGATTTTTGAAAACAAACTTTATTTTAATGTTTTATTTTTTAAAACCAACTTTATTTTAATGTTTCAAGGTCTAGTTGAATGTTTAGGCTAAATATATTTGGATAAGAAGTTGAGTTATATTCTTTGATTATCATAAGTAATTATAAAATTACTATACAAATCATATTAATGAATCATAGTGGAAAGTTTTTGTTTGTCATTTCTCTTACGTTAGTGGAAACATGGCAGCTCGGGCCTCACATTCTAAACTAATGGTCAATGATTTAGTATAAATGAATAAAGAGGCGAGAGAGTCAAGTAATATCTTAATTGTAATCCTTTATCATTTCATTTGGGATAGTTTAAGCGGAAATGTTTTGGAATTGCTTTAGATGATATTTTACTTTTTAAAAGAAAAGCCTTGCAATAAGGCTAATTAGTAAGTTAGTAGTGTCCTCTATGATCGAGGATAAGGAATATGAAATGCACTTGCACTGTAGTTTTGTAATCTTTATTGAATAATTTAATTGGTTAGGGGTGAACCACGTATATCGATGTCTCGCTTGCATTTATATCTCATGTGTTTTAATTTCTGCAAAATGATCTAAGGTTAATGCTCCACAAATTTTAGCATAATACTTATTTCTTAATTTATATGTAAAGAACGGATTTTGGACCATGTTGTTTAATTATTTGCTAGTCTCCTCATCTAAATATAATTGCAAGACTTTGCACACGAGGAACATATGGTTGTATGAACATAGAGGTGTGATTTATTAATGATTGTAAGAACAATTTGTGACTTTCAAGATGCTAAGATTCCTTTTAAGAAACTATATCATTGCACTCTTATAAGGTTATGGTGGTGAAAAGTGTCCATATGTGGATATAAGATTTTCCTCTACGATGTTTAAAATGGTTTACAATTAAAATATTTTAAATTGATTTACATTTATGTGTAAATAATATATGTTTCTTATGATGACAATTATTCATTAATACTAACGTTTCCATTAGTCAAATGAAGTGCTTTAACAAACATTTTACCCCATTTTCTGAAGAAACAAAAAGTCTTTGTGGATTTTTGGGTGTTGTTACAAATCGTATCAGATCAGGTTCACAACACTCGGGCCTAATGGACTCACCTATATACAATTATGTATGAATTTTGTGAAAAGTTACGTATTCAAAAACGAGACTTTATGTTTACCTATTGGGATGTGTGTTATGAAAAAAGATATTGTTGAAATTTTTTTATCACCAAAGTACATAAAGTAGTTTGATGAGAAAACCTATGCAAAAGATATGTTTATGATAATCTATGTATAACTTGTCAACAATATGCTTAGTATGTTGAAAAACGTAAGTCAATGAGTGATACATGGCAAGAATATACTCACATACTTTGATTTTATTAAGATTAAGTATGTTAAATATACAAAGATTAGGCCTAAAGATCAATCTTATTATGTTAGATTGTGCACTCTGTATTTCTTGAGTGTTTACATGCATCTCAGAAGAAAGTTTTTGGTGTATATAATTCTATGTCTTGCTTACAATTACATTAGAAGATACTAGGTGCTAATATATCAAGTCAAGGATGATGAAGAGAAGACATGATGAAGTAAAGTAGTGGCAATACTAAAAGTTTAATGTAAATTCAAATTATTAGAAAGTAAGGAATGGATTTTTGCTTAAGGTGCACATCAATAAAAGGTTCATGCAAGTGTAGTTATGATTAAGTTGTCAAGGAAATAATCCATTGATATCTTGTTGCATCAATAGTATATGAGCATCAAAATAGGAACTTGTTATTATATAGTTCATTATGAGATTATGATGCAACTTATTTCTGACAAGAAATTGTGGGCAAAGAATGCAGGTGCACATGGTTACAAGAAGCATTGTCGCTTGGGAATTGGTAAGTTAATTGAAAGCAAAGGATAAATTTCATGATGGAAAAATGTAACATCTAGAATCAATATGATTTTTTGATTATTATGGAAATTTAGCAAGATGTTATCATTTGACAAAACACGTGCATGTGTGGAAAAACATAATTTAGATAATTTGATCTACCACAAAAATACCTTGTGAGAAGTTTTGAAAACTTCTACTGAAATATTCTAGTATGGTAACCGTAGCATTTTTTTATGAATGAATATATGTCTATATGACATATATATGATAAGGTTATTGTTTCATAGAATTTGTGAATGGATAGTCTTGGAAGACTTAGATAAATATGTCTTGATGATGAGCAGATAGGCTCTCAAGAATCCATATTATTGAGTTACTATGTGGATATGGCGTTGAGCCGATGGGATTATGAACATCTAGAATGTTCAGAATTATTAAAGATTTAGTTTAATGTGGAGCTAGTAGGCACTAGAACATCAAGTATGCTCAATGATGATTATAATATTCAATGTTTCTTTTCAAATGATATTAAATATATATCATGACAAGGTATTGAGATTGTTGGAGTAGTCCATAATTGAAGAATTGAATATGAATATATGAAACATGAAATAACAAAAAAAATGACTAATTAGATAAAGAAATACGAAAATTTTGAGTTGACCACGGGGGACGCCCTAGGTTACAAGGATCTTAAACTTCTAAGAAACGTTTCTACACTAAACAGACTTCTTTAAAATAGAATATACATAATTAACTAACTAATAAAAATGGAATAAGGAATTGGCTAATAATAAAGAAATAAGCAAAACAAATTGAGTTTGGTATTGAATGTGTTGGCTCTAGATCACCTAAACTCTTTAGGGCCTAAAAGCTTTGATAAGTTAGCATAGATTTGTCAGTGAGCACCCTGGTGAGGTGAGAGGATCTGTTGAGCGTTCTATGATATTAAAGTCCTAGGAAAAGAGCTACTAATGAGCACCTAGAGGAGGTGTTAGGATCTTAAGCAAAACTTCCAGAGAGCACTCAAGTGAGGTGTTAGGTTCTTTAGTAATATCTTTTGTGATGTTAAGATTTCGGGATCCAAGATATGCGGGCTTCCAGGTTTTATGTAGGAGATACACCTCAGAGATGTAAAAAGCCGAAGAAGGGTATCGTTTTTGTATTGGATAAATAAAATATATATGCAAGTTGAGGAGGCTTGCATCTGAACTAGTTGTTTTGTGAGGAGATGACCCTCAGGTATATATATATATATATATATATATATATATATATATATATATATATNAAGGTATGCATATGAAGGTTATGTTTGGTATTTTGTTCATCATGATATGATGAATGGTGAAAATATTAGTTGCAAATTATGTATGCGTTGTGACAAATGTTATAGAAAGGTTGTTGTTATTTGCATTGGTAATTCTTCAATTAATATGTGTTTTGAATATATGAAGAAATTTAAAATTAAGTACATGTTATGTTAATTTAATATTATTGTGGTGAACCAAGTGGAAATGATTAAAAGTATTTGAGAAGAAATACCTTTATACCAGAAGTATGAAGGTAAAGGATGAATGTGGAAAAGTTATGTGCCATGAGGTACAAATGCAGAAATGACTATATTTTAAATCATAAATTTTATATTATTTTATGATTGACAGTTGTTATGCAGTTACATGGATAGTATATTATTATCATAGGGTAAAGCTTACAAAGCAAAGTTAAATTCTACACGATTGTTATGAAAATAAACATTAGTATGTTGTCAAAAGAAAATACGTTCTCCTTGATTTAAAATATTATATTTATGCATAAGCTTATGATAAATATTGGAAATACTTTGTAACCTTGTTGAAAAAAGACAAGAACCATTAAAGATACTTTGAAGGAAAGTCAAAACAAGATGAAGTTAGATTATTGCAAGGTCAAATGTACATTAAAGATAAAATCTTGGAAGGTACCGAAGACGATGTACTTTTAAGGAGGGAAGTATGTAACATCCCTCGTAAAAAAAAGATTGCAAGTATTATTATGGAATATATAAGACAAATAAAATAACTATTAATTGAATGGCTATATAAAATGGAAAGGCTTAATTATGTGTTTGTAAAACATTCATAAACAACCCAAGTTACATATAAAATGTTTAAATAAATCATAATAATTGTATATGATTGGTTTTCTTTAACCCAGGAGAACACCCTCTTAGCTAACATATATAAAGTATTTACTAAATGGACTATGAAGGCCATCTGCTAAAATGGACTATAAAGGCCATCTGCTAAATGTGAATAAAGTATTTACGAATTTTTTCCTTGGAAAAAAAAAATATATATATATGTGTGTGTGTATATACTTCTTCATGAAAGGTGTTTTAATTGTAAGGAGGAACGTATCATTATATACTTCAACTAATTATTATTTTCATTAACGAAGGTGGTTACCACCGTTTGCAAGTTAGTTATAAAATTGGCAAATATAATCACATTTAATTGATGTCACGTAATACAGGTGATATATTTCACAGAAAGAAGTAAAGTTGCATAATCTTGACGAGATATGGTTGTAATCAATTTTTATAATAATAAAATAATTTTCATTGCTTTTTCTTTTTATTGTATTTGTATATTAAATATAATTAGTTTTCAAATTTAACCTCATTATTTATCAATTTAGCACAACTTATAATTCAATTTAAAAAAAAGTCAAAAAAAGTATGCAATTTATTATAACTATTTATTGATTAAATATGGTAAATGTAGAGTTGTATAAAGAGGTTATGGTAAAGAAGAAAATGTGTACTTGTAAAATTACATAATGTATAAAAGTGTGGTTATTATGCATCATTGATAAAATGTGTTAAATGTAAAGCTGCAAAAACTATAATCTCTTCTAATAGGTGTAATGAGGATTTGACTTTGCGTTTACATATTTTCAACACCTAAGGCAACCCATTGTTTCTTGTAAACCACCATCAATTAAACTAATGGTATAATCAAATATTTATATATTTTCAACACCCAAGCCATCCCATGGTTTCTCACAAACCACCATCAATTAAATTAATGGTATAATCAAATATTTATATATTTTCAACACCCAAGCCAGCCCATGGTTTCTCACAAACCACTATCAATTAAACTTTGTTTAAAAGAGAACTCACAAACCACCATCAATTAAACTTTGTTTAAAAGAGAAAATCATTTGCACTATTAGTTGGGCAAGTAATTTGCACGACAAAAACGTTTGCACTAGTAGTTAGGAAATACATTTTTATTTATTGGATGATTTAATTTTAAATGGTATAATCCAATAGTAATCTCCCCCATATCAAACTACTATATGTTTCATCTTTTGAACATAGAAATATTTTCTCATTACCACCCCATACAAACCATTTTTTTCTTTTTTTTGGTTTTCCATAATTACAATTTGTTATACATCGAAAAAAAAATGTTATATTGCCATGTTATTAGACAATAATGGATGTATTCAAGGAAATCCATAATGGTTATACAATGTGATAATGTGTTAGTGAATGGTGTACAAGCCTTCCAGAACATTGCCAAATCTCAAATCCATGCGATTCTTGCTCACCCACCTATCATGCCTTACACGGATGTCGTTCGCGCATTGGTTGAACTTGCCAACCCCAACACACAAATGGCCAGGGACGTTAGTGAAGCCCCTCTGGTCTCCTCCAAACCAGACGTCATGCAAGGATGTATACCCTTAGGACCCCCCAATAGTTAATCACTGAAGAATTCCTAAAGAAGACAATTCCCAAATTCAATCTTGATGAATTGATCAAATCTTGGATGGATGAGCTAACTATTTATGATTGTAGACCTGACAGGAAGTATCCCATTTTTTGGTTTAAAGAACCTTATTCACTGCTCGTTGCCATGTTCTGCATACTGTATGGCCTTCCCAACTACTCACTCTTCCGGACTGAATGGGATTCTATAGCCTATCACATCATTTCCACTAGCCAATCATTTAACTGGGATAAAATACTATCAGTGGTTTTGATGGATTTTATTTCGCAAGAACAGAAGACCAAATCATCCAAAAAAACCCAAGTTTATCAGTGGTTTTGAGGGATTTTATTTCGCAAGAACAGAAGACCAAATCATCCAAAAAAACCCAAGTTTATCTTTGCTTATGTGGTAGATATCATCTGCACTCCTCCTTTGCCTTCCCCGCCATGAATTGGAATTGGACCAAGCAAAGTCCACATGTTCACATGTATTGTTCATCCTTTTGGGAGTACAATTATATTACTTTGATTTATGAGTCTTATTGGAAAAACATTCACCAATTTTTTACAATATTTTATAACTGAGTGAAAGATTCGTCAATTTTTACAATTTTTTTAATGAAGTGAAATATTCGCCAAGATTTTACAATATCTTATAACTTAGTGAAAGATTCGCCAAGATTTTACAACATTATATAATAAAATGAAAGACTCGCCAAATTTTTTATATATACATATTATATTATTGATAACATCGCCTTCAAATTTTCCTATATATCAAAGAGATTCACCAATTTTTTATACATATAAATGGGGGTTTTTAAAATCATACCTGGAATAGAGTTGTCTAATAAAGAACTGAGATTTGTAGTATTTAGGTTAAGAGTCAAATAATATATTTGATTTTTGAAAACAAACTTCATTTTAATGTTTCAAGGCCTATTTCAATGTTTAGGCTAAATATATTTGGATAAGAAGTCGAGTTATATTCCTCGATTATCATAAGTAATTATAAAACTACTATACAAGCCATATTAATGAATCATGGTGGAAAGTTTTTCTTTGTTATTTCTCTTACCTTAGTGGAATCATGCTATCTTGGGCCTGAGATTCTAAACTAATGGCCAATTATTTAGTATAAATGAATAAAGATGCAACGGAGTTAAGTAATATCTTAATTGTAATCCTTTATCATTTCATTTCGGATAGTTTAAGCGGAAATGTTTTGGAAGTGCGTTAGATGATATTTTACTTTTAAAAAGAAAATCCTTTCAATAAGACTAATTAGTAAGTTGGTATTGTTCTCTATGAATGAGGATAAGGAAGAGGAAATGCAGTACTTGCACTGCAGTTTTGTAATATTTATTGAATAATTTAATAGAAATATTAACAGTTTTGGTGGACATAGCCTCTAGTTAGGGGTGAACCACGTATATCAGTGTCTTGCTTGCATTTATATCTTATGTGTTTTTATTTATGCAAAATGATCTAAGGTTAATGCTCCGCAAATTTTAGCAGAATACTTATTTCTTAATTTGTACGTAAAGAATGAATTTTGGACCATGTTGTTTAATTATTTGTTAGTTTCCTCATCCAAATATAATTGCAAGACTTTGCACACAAGGAACATTTGGTTGCATGAACATAGAGGTGTGCTTTATTAATGATTGTAAGAACAATTTGTGACTTTCAAGACGCTAAGCCTCCTTTTAAGAAACTACATCATTACACTCTTATAAAGTTATGGTGGTGATTAGTGTTCATATGTGCATATAATATTTCCCTCCATAATGTTTAAAATGGTTGACCATTAAATTATTTTAAATTGCTTTACATTTATGCCTAAAGAATGTATTTTCCTTATGATGACAATAATTCACTAATACTAATGTTTTCATTAATCAAAATGAAGTGCTTTAAACAAACATTTTACCTCATTTTCCGAAGAAAAAAAAGACTTGCGTGGAGTTTTTGGTGTTGTTATACTTATTCTAGTATGGTTTTTTTTTAATCAATAAATGAAAATTTTCATTTTTTCCGAGTATTCCAAAAAACAATTGGGATATGTTAAAAGTCATAATTAAAATACTTTCTAGTTTATTTAAAAAAAAATTCTATTTTATAGAAAATATATATATATATATATATATATTTAAAACCAATAAATTAAAACCTTCTCTTTAAAAAAAAATTGGGTTATGTTAAAACCCAAATCAAAAGCTTTGTAGTTTGTTTGAAGAAAATAAATTCTATTTTGTAAAAGAAATATATATATATATATATATATTTATATATATTTATATATATAAATAAAAGAAAAACATTTTAGATCACACTTAAAAAAAAACATTTTAGATCAAACTTTTAAACTATAAGTATATATGAAAGTTTATGACGAGAAACTCTAAGGGTTTTTCAATATACAAGGGAAAAGAGGAATTAATAAAACTTGTTATGTTAATCAAACAAAATTAATTATGTTTTTTTGTTAAAACCTATAAAATTAATTACAAATTCATTATCAAATCTTAAAGATTATTTTAAACTCCTAAAATAGAATAGGAAGAAACCTAACCAACAAACAAAAGAAAAACATTTATAATTCTTAAAAATAAAAATAAAAAAACCATACTTATTAACAATACTTTTTATGTTATTCAAAAACAGATTGTTATTTTGGTCTTCTAAAGAAATATTGAATTTTTAATAAAAAGCGAAAGATTATATATATATATATATATATTTTTTCGAAAGAAAAAAAACATAATTTAATTAATTAGTAATCAAATTACATAGTGCAGAAATGTTTTTCATAGCCCTTTAAGAAATGGCCTCGTGACCATTCTGTCTAAATAGTGATGACAGGAAATATCTGATCTGTGTTTTTCTTAGATCAGTCATGCATAAGAAAAGATGGTGTTTCGCTCTGAGAGCCCTTTATAATCGAGAATATTCAAAAAGTGTTTTAAAAAAACACTAGAGATAAACACAAAGTCATGTCCTGCGATCCACAAAAAAACCGAATAGAAATAAAAAAAGTGTTGTTGCTTAATTCGGTTGTGGTCCTTCGATGAAGGGCCTGTGGTAGAAATCATGAAAGGGATCATTTTTGTATTCAATGATCTGCCACCGACCATGCGCTAGGTTCAAGCCCTTTTTGGAGAGTTGGTCCATTGTTATGTTTCTCTCCCTGTAGACATGATGACACTTGAATGAGTCAAAACCATCTAGAATTCATTGTGTGTCTTCAAAGAAATTATTGAGAAATGCATTGTGGCATATCTGAACTTTATTTATCCAATTTATAATTAGCATTGAGTCTCCAAATATTTGAATGTGTGTGCATTCCCTTTCTCTTGCAAAAGTGAGTAGTAGTTTCAAGGTGAGAAGCTTTGCGTAGTTGTTTGTGCCCTGCCCCACAAATATCATCTTTTGAGGCTCCATCAAAGTCTTCCCATGGCTGAAGTTTGTTTTTTATTTCCTCCCTGATGGTTCTAGGGGTTGGATGATTGTTTTATTGGGGAAAGTGAGAGAGGATATCCAGACTGGTTTGGGATGTGCATTCTGGGCTGGAGACCTTATCCTGGAAAATTTCCCTATTCTTGGAAACCCAAGTGCCCCAAATAATCAGAAGAGGGAGAGATCGATGGATCTCTATTTGGGGGGATTTGAACCAAGTTTTCCACGAATCTTCAACTTTGTCACCTATCTAGATCAACGAGAGGTTGGTGAGGTGGGTGATCTCAGTCCAAGATTTTTTTAGGAACGGGAAATCAAGAAATAAATGTTGGATTGTTTCTTCATTTTGCAAGCAGAGTGGGTGCCACCCCGAGCCTTCGACTTTCCTCCTTTTCATTTAGTCCCAAGTAGGGAATTTTCCTGAGAGGATGCACCACATAAAAATCCTAGATTTCAATGGGAATTGCATTTTCCATACTTTTTTCCACCACCATTTTCCATTAGCTAACTGAGTTGTTGTTGTGAGTTATTTATATCCCAATTTTTGAAAGTATCTTCCATTTGGTGCATGGTACCAAATGAGCTCATCCTGTCGGTCGAAGGTTGGGACATGGGAAACTTCAAGCGTTTGGGTGTAGTTGTTCCAGAGGGACCCTAACTCATTGTTCAAGCCCAAATCTGCATATGATTTCCATCCAGGGTTCCATATTATGGTAGATGCTTGATCTGCCACTTGGTTTAGGTGGAAGAAACCCTAATCGTTTAGTTCCTAGATGAGAGGAGGGGGAAGAGTGTGTCTGTTTTGACTTCCCAACTTGGGATCAGCTCTAAGGAAAACTTGATTTCCTCGGCCTACTTTACAGGATAACCTCTTTCAATAACAGGGAGAGAGAGGAGCATTTCCTTCCATATTGTCGAGACCCTTCTTATGTTTTTTACTGGGTTTAAGAGCCATTCTGTTATAATGTCTGGTAAGATATATCTTTGGCTTACCACCTTTGTCCAGATATTTTCTGTGGACAATAGTCTCCAGCTCAGTTTTGCAACCAAGGATTTGGTGAAGAGGTTAATATGTTAACCTCCCTGGGATTTCGGCTTTGCTAGGCTTTCCCAACTAACCCAGGGCCAGAAAAAAGAGGTGGAGATGCCTGGCCATAGAAACCTGTAGCATATTTTTCTTGTTTGTTCTAGGATTCCTTTGGGGATCCAAGCCAGGGACATCCAGTTAACTGGTATTGCTTCTAGAACCGATTTTATGAGGACCATCCATCCCACTCTGGACAACCATCGGTGGCTCCAAATTTTTAGTCTTTTTTTCCAGTTTTTTCTATGAGCCATCCCCAGTTGTTTTTCTTGTAGCCATTAGGTTTTAGCTGAAACCCAAGGTACTTGATCCCAACATCAAGCGATTTGAGCTCGAAGGGAAAGATGTATGCATACCAGTGTTACTGTTCTCCCTCTCTAATGAGGAGGTTGGCCATAAGGGTTGATTTATGATTGTTTATTACCATGCATATTGCCTTTTTGAAGAGATCCAAAGTCTTCTCCAAGGTTTTTGCATCTCTTCTTAAGTCATCATAGAAGAGTAGGATATTGTCTACAAAAATCAGGTGGGAGAGCCTTAGGTTATGAGAGATGGCCATTCCCTTAAAATATCCCTGTTGCTTTTCATGAGCTAAGGCTCAGCTTAACCCTTCTGCCACTATAAGAAAGAGGATAGGGGAGAGAGGAAATCCCTGACGCAACCCTATCTCTACCCCAAAGAAAGGAGAGGCGGAGCCATTGATGTGGACTGCAAAAGAGGTTGTGTTGATGCAGCTAATAATCCACTTTATGAAGTTGTAGTCAAGCCCTAAATATGTCAGAAACATTCTTAAGTATAGCCAGTTCACCTTGTCAAAAGTTTTTGAAAGATCAATTTTTAGGATAAATCCTTTGTTTTTTGCAATTATTTGGGTGTGAAGGCCTTCTTGGGCTACTCCGATGGCTTCATGGATCTTCCTTCCTTTGAAGAATCCAAATTTCTCCTAAGAGATAAATTTCGACGAGATATTTTTCATCCTTCTTGTGATTATCTTGGCCACCACCTTGTAGGTTACATTGCACAATGAGATTAGTTTGTAATCATCTAGAGAGGAGGGGTGGTCTGATTTTGGGATCAGATCAATGAAAGTGGCATTTAAAGGGGGATGCATTATCTCTTAGATTATTCAATGAGATGGAGGAGTTCTGGCCCTATAGTTTCATAGTGAGCTAAGAAGAACTCAATGGGACATCGATCTAGACTAGTACTTTTGTCCTTCTAGCAACCGTTGAGGGTTTTCTTGAGTTCTTATTCACAAACTTCTTCCATAAGTTCTTGGTTTTCTTCAGGGGAAATGAAGTCAAGGAAGAATAAAGAAAGGCGAATGATCTCGGCCATATTTGCTTTGTTGTCTTCTTTAAAGAGGTTTCTGAAGTGTGCAGTACCCAGAGAGGCCAGACCCTCAAAAGAGATGATGTCCTCATTTTCTTCATTCCTATGACTCCAGATAGTGTTTTGAGCTTTCTTCCCCTTTGCATAGGCTTGGAATAATTTAGTGTTTGCATCCCCGCTTTTAGGCCAGATTGCTTGACTCTTAAGTGTCCAGACCTCTTCTTGCTCGAATATCAACTTTCTCTTTTTAGTTTTCAGAAGGTCTAGTTGAAATATGGATCCTAGAGTCGAGTAGCCTCCTCCTTCTGAGTCTGGGAGGAGGGCGATCTACTTTTCTATTTGGATTGGGTATTTTTCATCTTTTCCTTTTTCTGAAAGCCCATTCCTTGATTTTTCGTTTTTACCTATGAGTGGTTTTTTACAAAATGAGGTGTTGCATAGGATCCTTCTTTTCGGTGGAATGGAACCCAAGTTGTTTTTATAATGTCAGATATTTCATCCTCATTCAGCCAAGAAGCACAGATTTTGAATGAGTTGGGGGGATTTACTAGGTCTCCTGATATTTCTAGGAAAATTGGGAGGTGATCAAAGTCACCTCCAAACTCCACCCATTTCCTAAGAATTAGGTTTCTCTTAAGTAACCCCTGATTGACCATTAAACGATCTAGTCATTTTGTGACTCTTCCCTCGCCATTTATTCTATTAGTCCAGGTGTGCTTTACTTTGGCGAGGAGAATATTGAACAGTTGGAGATATCTTAGGATATTTTCAAAAAACTATGAGAGGGAGTCACTTCTTGAGCTAGGGCCCCAGTTTTCAGGATTGCCCAAAGTGAAGTTCAGGTATCCTCCCAGGATTAGATTTTCATTTCTGAGAAAGGGTTTCAACTTTAGCCTGTTCCAGTAGGTTTCCCTCTCATTATAAGGTCCTTATATGTTTATTATCATGAAGGAGAGGTTTATACCCGCATGGAAACATTCGGCCCTGATTCCTGAGTCGAAACCCGAGATGTTAAGAAGTTTTACTTCCTTCGGGTTCCAGCCTAGAGCAAGTTCCCCCCAAGTGCACTCTTGCACTGATTGCATGGAATTCGAAAAGGGGGAGGGATTCCTTCAGATGGAGGGAGGTTTCCTCTTCCGATCCCATTTTTTCTTGGAGCAGAATGATGTCGCGATGTTGAAGGCTAAGAAACCATTTCAAGGCAAGTTTTTTGGGCTTACTTTCCAAACCCCTGCTATTGAAGGAGAGTAGATTCAATGCGGAACTATTCCCAAGGATTTCGCTACTCTAAGCACCCCTATTATGGATTTTTGTTTCCCTTCGGCTACATTTTTGATATATTTGTTCTGTGTCGAGGATAGGTGGGAAGGTCTGCCCCTTCCCTTCCCATTTTAGATGTTTCTGAGATTTTTTTCTAGGTCGTGGCTTTGAGTAAAGGGGAGTGGGATGTCCCAGGATCTTAGTCGGAAGCGGATGGAGGGTGAGTCCGAAGAGGAGGGTGGCTTCTCTTCCAAATTGGGGTTTTGGGAGTGGAGGGGGGGAAGCGAGAGCATGGAAGGTGGTGAGGGGCTCAGACGCTCCACGGGAGGACATGGGGAGTTGTTCTGGGGGGTCCCTGACTGGTGTAACCCTGAGCTAGGGTGAATCTGAGAACCAACTGACAGAGCAATAAAGAATGCTTCCAGATATGAAATAGGAGGGAGGATGTTAGGATTCTTAGCCAGAGAGTGAGAAACCCTTGCTTCTTCTGCAGTTTGCTTCGTGCCTTCCTTTTGGATTCGTTCTGTGCTTTGAAGAGGACTTTTGCTTTGGTTTTTATTCAAGGCTTCCACCTTAGTAGCATATGGTCTGGTGAGTTTCTCATTTCATCTGGAGAGTTCCCCTTGTAATTCTTTTTTCCTTCCGATTCGATTAAGCCCTTTGTAATCCTTTCAAGGGTGTTTTTAAAAGTGAGTTGGAAATGCTTTGCCATGTGTCCATATTGGTGACATATGTGGCAATGAAAGGGTATGCCTTCATAATCCATTTTTTCCTCTGATTCATTTGTCCCTGGATAAAATTTAGTTCCCCCCTCAAACTGGTTCTGATGTTTAGTAAGACCAAAATTATGGCAACAAACATTATCCCCGTCTTCACAAAAGTCATGTCCACATCAATAAAATCTCCTAGGGCCTTCCTTATGTCCCTAAAGGAGTTCTAATTCCATAATTCCCATGGCAGACCCAATAGCCGAACCCATATTGGGATTTCATTGAACTTCTTCGTGTCTACATCAAACATTAGAGTCTAGGGTTTGAAGAGTATGGGTGTGGGGCCAAAGCTCCATGGTTTCTGAAGAATTTTTCCCGTTTCCTCCTTGTTTTGGAGATTGAATATAAACCAACCCTGAGAGAGGACTAGGGTTTCTAGTAAGTAGTTCAAAATCCCCCACCAATTTGATTTTTCCCAATTTTCCAAAATATCCCTATGTGGGTACTTACCTCTGATCTGTCCTACTATTGTCGTTTCAGTCATTTCTAGGGTTTTTGAGACTGAGACGTTTTTGTCGCAGATCAAGTTTAGAGGCTCTTTTGTGTTCTTCAGGATATTGCTCTTCTTCCGCTTCTGGGCTAGGGTGTCTAGTGGGTTGTGGGTGTGTTCTGTCCTTCTTAGATCTAGGGCTTCCTTTGATGGGTTTGTCATACCTTGTTGATCTGAAAGTTGGAGGAACGATGCTATAAATCCTTCTGGGCTTTACGCCAGGGGTTCTTCTAGGGATGTCTGTTGAAGTGCAGGGTTCCTTAGGTTTTCCACGAAAGGCCAACCAATGTCTTCCCACTCTGCATCTAGGGATAAATTTGAGTTGATCTAGGGTGCTACGAACTCTTCTAAGGGGGTTGGTTTATCCTGGGAGTGAAGGAAATCGTGGTCTACCTATTGGCTTGGTTCAAAGAGAGAGAGTGGAGCTCCACCCAGGTTTTGAGCTAGCAGTTTAAAGACGATTTCTCCAGGAAAGTCTCCTTCCTCCACCATTGTTTGTTGTTCAACTACCTCTTTCGTTCCCATTTGTTCTCCACACCAACCGGACCCAATTGTCGAGGCTACCGGAATATAGGGTTCTAATGTTTGTGATGACTTGTCTGTTGTCAACCAGGGAAAATCTACAAAAAATATGTTATCCCTTCAAAGGATCCGACATGTACTCCACTTGATCCACCAAGTAATATTCTTATTTGCCAGGTGTCGAGACTACCTCGTGTTGCATGATGATGTTGACTCGGGGGAAGTTGAATGTTGTGGTCCCCTCTACTATAATAAAATGTTAAAAGTGTTCACCATCGTTGTCACAGTCTACTGCTTCTTTCCCTCCTCTGCTCCCCCCCAAAGATTATATATAGTAAATAAATAAAACAATTTTTTCTATTTGAGCTTCAAAGAAATGGTATCATTTTTATTTTCAAAAGTTTTATGTATTTTTGTTAAAACCTAAGAAAAGAAATTAGAAATTCGTTATCAAACCTTAGGGATTCTTTTAAACCCAGATAATAAAATATTTATTTTGGTTTAAAAACATAAAAAAAAATAATGGATTTGCTAAAAACCTAGCCTAAAGAAAAAGAACATTTCTAATTTAAAAATAAAAAATCATATATATAAACCGTATTCAACAACCGATTACTATATAAGTATTTTAAAGAAATATTGAATTTTTAATATATATATATATATATAATTTTCTTATGAAAATAATAAAAATGCGATGGGTTTCTTAAGATGGTCAAGCTCACAAACCCTTAGCTTGCCCGCGGCCACCCTCACTTTCTTCAGCTGCATTAAGCCACACCCATGGCTTGTTGCAAGCCCTTGGGGCAGTAATTTGCTGCTCATAGGAAATGTCACAATTCTATTTGGAAACTTCATGATGATTCTGGAAATATAGTGGAAGGATCTGAGGCTATAGCTGAGGCTGGGATTCAGCATTTTGAAAGCCTTTTCAAAGAAGAAGCTGACCTCCATCTGCCAGAGATTGTTCAAAGTGCTGGTTATTTCCCATGTTCTGTTATAGAGGATGAAAATGATGAGCTTATGCAGGCTATAACTATTAAATATATCAAGCATGTTTTAGCCATAAGCAACAATGATAAGAGTCCTGGACCCGATGGTATTCCTGTTGAGGTGTATAGATGCTTGTTTGAGGTTTTGGGTGAGGATCTTTTAAGAGTCATTGAAGTGTCTCGGATTAGTGGAAAAATACCAGGTGTTTTTAATTCTACCTTTCTTGCCCTTATTCCTAAGGTCGATAGTCCTTCATATTTTGAGGACTTTAGACCCATATCTTTATGTAATTTTGTTTACAAAATTATTGGCAAGATTATCTCAATAAGAATCAGAAAGGTTCTGGGTAGATGTATCTCTAGGGAACAGTTCGGGTTTTTACCAGGTAGGCAGATTCATGATGTTGTTGGTGTCATTCAGGAAGGTATGCATACTATGCATATCAAATCCTTAAAACCTGTCATGATTAAGATCGATCTTTCTAAAGCTTATGATCGAGTCAGTTGGACATATCTTCGGGTTATTCTTGCAAAACTTGGATTCACAGGAAATTTTATTGCGTGGGTTATGAGCAGTCTATCTTCTGTTTCTTTTTCCGTGCTCATCAATGGTGTTGCCACTAATTTTTTCAAATTTGGTAGGGGGCTCAGACAAGGGTGTCCCTTGGCACCTCTTCTGTTTCTTATTGTGGTAGATGGTCTTGGGAGGGCTATTCTTCATGCCAAACACTGTGAGACTTATCATGGTTTACCTTTTGGCAATGATATAGTTTTAACTCATGTTCTTTTTGTGGATGATATTGTCATGGTTAATGATGGTTCTGAACAATCTCTCTCCACTCTTTATGAGATATTACTGCATTTCTGTAAGGCATCTGGGATGCAAATAAATGATAATAAATCCTCCCTTTATTTTTCCTGTATGGAAGAATCTGAAGTAATTACTTTACAGAATATATTCAGTTTTCCTGTTGACAGAATTGCAATGGGCATGAAGTATCTCGGGTTTCATCTTAAACCTTGTAGATATCTTATTAAGGATTGGGATTGGTTGATTATTAAAGTTGAACAAAGGATTCAGAATTGGAGTTTCCGATGGCTGTCCAAAGGTGGAAAGCTGACTCTGATAAAAGCTATTTTAGAGGCTTTACCAGTTTATTGGATGCATTTCTGGGTTCCTATGGGTGTCATAGACAAAATTAGAAAGCTTTGTTTTACTTTTCTTTGGGCTGGTAAACAAAACTCTGCTGGTTATCCTTGGATTTCTTGGAAGATACTTGCTATGCCTAAATCTATGGGTGGTTGGGGTCTTAAGGTTCCGGTTTTATTTGCTAAGGCACTTGCAGCAAAAAATGTCTGGGATATCATTCATGGTTCGCGTTTATGGGTTAAGATTGCATATCAGAAATACATTTATCCAATGAATATTCTGGAGTGGATTAGATCTATTTCTAAAAAGAAAAATAATATTTCTATTTGTTGGAAAGCTGTTCTCTGGGCATTTGATCTTATAGGTAATTCTCTTGTCTGGAAGATTGGAGCTGGCAGGGATGTCCGTATTGGTTTAGATCCGTGGTCTGGATGTAAATGGAGACATACTCTTCCAGTTCCTATGCTATATAGATTACATTTGGCTGGTTTTCACTTCATTTCTGATATTGGAATTCCTTGTATGTCTGGTTTGATGTCTCAATCTTGGCTATCTGCAGACTCTATTGGATTTACTGATCCACTTGAGATTGCTGCTTGGAATGGTTATATAGCCATTCTTAAGTCTAGTCATGTTAGACTCTCTTCCGTAGTCGATTGCCTTATCTGGAATTTATCTAAAACTGGCAAATATTCTCCTAAAGAAGGTTATGCTGAGCTTTTGAACAGAGAAGTGGATTCGATCTGGTGGTGGAAGGTCCTCTGGAAGATGAAGTGTCCACTTAAAACTAAAATTATTAGTTGGTTTCTTCTCTCTGGTAAAGCATTGATCTGGGATGTTCTATGTTCTAGGGGTAGAGAAGGCCCTGGTAGGTGCTTTTTATGCAAGTAGAGCTGTGAATCCAATTTTCATATTGCTGTGGAATGCCCTTTTACTCAATCAGTTTGGTCAATTATTGAGGTTCATTTGAAACTTAATAATTTATGGTATGGAGATTCCTTGTCTGATTGTTTTAAAAACTGGTGCTTTATTCCAGATGTGGTTCCTTTCAAATCTTTACCTATTATTGTACTCTGGTTTATCTGGAAAGCAAGAAATAGGTTTTGTTTTGAGAATCTTGTCACTACTCCTGCACAAGTATCAAGTTTCAGTTTAGGTATGATAAAGAACTTTCCACATATTTTATCTGCGGTGTCTATCAGATCTATTTTTGTGGAAATCATTGATCAATCGTATGCATGGGGATACTTTGATGGATCTGCAGCTGGGGACCCAATGATTTGTGGGGCTGGTGGTATAGTGTTCATATCTGATATCCATTATGTTACTTTCAAAGCAGGATTAGGCTTGGGTACTAATAATTATGCAGAATTATGTGCACTTAAGCTTCTTCTTAGGTTGACTAGGTAGCATAATTTGGATAAAATTCAAGTATTTGGGGATTCTCAGTTAGTCATAAACTGGGCAACTGGTAAAAATCGACTACTAAATATTGAATTAGCCATGATTCTTCAAGATGTTCATTGTTTAGCTGATAGTCTGGATTATGTGTCTTTCAAACACATTTATAGGGAACGAAATTTCAAAGCAGATAGTTTGGCAAAAGTAGGTGGCAGCATTCTCGAAGGATCTTGGATTATATGTGAACAGAGAGGTACTTCATTGGTGGAAACTTTTCAGGTTTTCTAAAAAGGTTTTGTGAGCATTTCTTCTACAGGTGTATTATGTTTTTTTCTGTTCTTTATGAACTACCTGCTGGATTGGAGGCTTTATGCTTGGGCATTTCTGGATTTTTATGATGGATTTCATGATGGACTATGATTTTTGGATTTTTTTAATGGATTTATTGATGGTCTATGATGGATCTCATGATGGACTATGATGGATTTTCTGGATATATGATGCTACGGCTGATTTATGTTTCATTGGTGATTTCAAGCATATTTCCGAGAGCATGACCTGCGGGCTGTTTAGGACTCATATTATTTGATGAATTGGATATGAAAATACTTCATTGGATGGCTTGGAAGCCAAATTTTTTGCTGATGTGTTTTTGGGCCAACATATATTTCAGTACTTTATGCTTGCAGAGACTATTATAGCCAGCTAGTGATGCTCTGGGTTATAATGCTTGTGATCACCTCCTATATTTTTTCACAAATCTGACCTGATTTATCAGGAATGATGAAAAAAAGTCTGCTATGATCAGACTTGATGATTATTGATGAACAGTAATGCTCCTTTTTTTTGAGGTATTTCCTGATGTAATAACAACTTTAAACATTTGGATTTTTTGGACCTGTTAAGGATATTGTGTACTCCTCTTGAGGCAAATATCGATGTATTGACAACTTTATAGTTGGCTATTTTTTGTACAATGGACCTTTTGGACCATCTACTGAAAGTGAATAATATATTTACGAATTTTTTCTTTGGAAAAAAAAAAAGTAACTAACCAATAGTTGCCACTCCCTATTTTTCTTTATTAAATATTTAAACCGAAGAAATATATATATATAAACTAAAATGATAGATCTAAAAAAATTAAACGTAAAAGAAAAAATTAAATCTACAAACTAAATAAAGAAATCTACAAATCAATTGTGTAGATTATTCAAAACCTCCATACAAATCATATATCTAACTCTTGCCTCCATTAAAACGTGCAAAAGGAGAATCAAAACAATGAAGCATTAAGAAATCTAGATTAAAAAAAAAACATAGAATTCAAGAAAATTGAAATGCAAAGAGAACTATACCACAGACTCCATAGCTCTAATATTTTGAGCTTCCATAGCCTCCATCGCTATGTAACTCTAACCACTCTCAAAAATAAATA
>LPNX010059288.1:51581-104827 GCA_001517045.1 Pseudotsuga menziesii
ATAATAAAAAAAATAGAATTTAAAATAAAATTAGAATTAAAAGAAAAACATATACATTTATTAAATTTAATTACATAAAAGAGGATGTTATACTTTATGTTAAGTAAAAAAATTAAGTAAGATGTTACACTTTATGTTAAGTTTAAGTGTTAAAAAAATTAAGCTATATGTTACATTTAATGTTAGGTTTAATGTAAGTATAAATTATTGTTGTTTATGTAGTTATTTATGTTTTCTATATTAAACATAGCACAATTACACCATTGATGAGTTAATTAGCATTCAATATTAGGATGATAAACATCATGAGTCCTGCTAAGTAAAGACCAAAGAGGGGGTCTTGTGAAAACCTATTTCCAAAAAGTTAAACATTTACTTATCCTTAAAAAAAATTGGAGGCATGTTGGCCTTGGTATAAATAATGCTCCTCTATGGGAAGATAGAGAAGAAAAGCTTTCACTCATGCATGCTAGTACGAGCAAGCATATAAATACAGTTGGAAGCAATATAAACCTAGGCTAATGATCATTAGGATATGAGAGAATACAAATAAATGTCAGTGTGGGATGGAAAAATTGTAAGTAATAATATTGTACTAATGACAATGGTATTGCTAATGTGAAAGAAATAATCAATTTAAAAGTGGAAAAGGTAGTATAAGCATGGAAACTAAAACATAGATATCGTGACAAGAGGAGACTAATTCATTTGATTAAAGAACGAAAGTTTCAATGGTTTTGTAGAATAATAATGACTATAGAGTGAAAGTGTTCATGCCATATAGAGGAGATATATGGAAGAATTGAATGCAAGAAATGTACAAGAGTTTAATGGAATAATAACACATTGAGTGATATAAGCATCTGAAAATGTACATTCATGATTCAGAGTGCATTTAGTATAATAAGAATGATGGTGTGAGTAAGATATAGGGTAATATACCAAAATATCAAGTAAATGTATTATATGTTTTATGTTAAATAGGAGTAAGGAGAAAAGATAAGCATTGTAGCAAAGATTGCAATTTGTGAAATAAATTTGTAATACGAGTACGTGCCTAGTAGATGTGTAAGCAATGAAGCAATTGTGAAATATAAAAAAGAATAGTGTGATCATCTATAAATGTCAAGGTAAGTGTGAGTGGTAGTATGGGATAGGGTAGAAATGAATAACACAAGGTAAAAACATCAAAGCTATTAGTATAGGAAAAAATGTGATCTCCTTTGCACTCCATAGGGTCGAGAGGCGAGTCGAAGGGTGATGGGGATGTAATGTCCTCTTCTGATTAGGCCTTAAGGCCCAAAACTGTTAACCTATGTGATTCTTGTGGGTTCGAGTGGTTACTGACAGTTAGGGAATCATCTAAGGACTCATGCCATCCATAGAAAATCTAGGGCATCATCATTAGGTCAAGAAGGACCACCGAGGCCAAAGGCCACCTTCGTGCATGCCATCCAAGCATTATTTAATGATGCATGCACTCATTTAAGTCTCCATGTGCATGCATGCAAGTCAACTGCAAATTAGAAGATAAAGTGACCTAATTAGGTCAAAGATTAGGGTTTTTGCAGTTGATTAAAGTTATAAAAGGAGGATAAAGCGAAATGAGACTTCACTTTTATGATTATTATTTTGGGAGCTCTTGAATAGCAGCACAATGTGCAACACAACAGTTGGGGTTGGAGACGACGTCTTCAACTAGTGGGGTTTCAGCAGTGAAATATCTATCCTAGTCTCATTCAAGATCCGACCGTGCTCATCTGGAGCAGTTATCAGCTATTTCGGGATTAGGGGGGGCGTGAGCAACTATCTGTCTAGAACAATTCGCTAGCCTACCTAGAGACCTATGAAACTCTGCATGTACCAGGATTTCTCTCCGGCATGGGAAGGCTATCATTCTTGCAAATCAACAGCTCCATCGGACACCTCCTTCACTGAAAATGTCACCCTTATTTGATCTGGGGTTCTTGCTGCTGGGGTTTCACCGGAAGCAGAAGATATCAGTCCATCTCCGATTCAGTTCTTGATGCTTGCATACTCTCTCAGGAGCAGTTCACCCAGCTTATCAGTGGTAAGTGTTCATTCTATCTCACAAACCCTAACCCTAATTTTTGCTATAAAATAGGGATTTTTGCATGGCAGTTTGCATGCCCGGTTGTATCAACATATTTGCATAGGAATAGAAAATATTGGGATTTGGGATATTACAGTGGTATCAGAGCTATCTTCTTGGCCAGCTCTGGGCTTAAGAAATGAGACATAGATGAATACAGAAGGAGACTCTTTTGTAACCTATAGGAGGAGAAAGAGTAGAGACACAGGGGAATTTGAGGATATCCAACTAGAAGATACCAATTTAGACATGGAACAAACAGGTATACACTCGGATAGGGGGAAAGGAATGGGAGAAGAGGAGGATAGGATGGAGTTTCGCAACTTAGTCTCTGCATTGCAAGACTTATCCAAAGGGAAAAAATATGTGCTCAATGCAATCAACAGATTATCGGCGAAACCAGAAATGGGTATAAACAGTACACCTCCCTCACCGGTAGATCGGGGATCTACAAGAAGCAGTGGAAAGGTTGCGTACACTAATATGCAGAATACTCCGCACATATATAGCAAACCTTCCAACAGGCCTACCATGCCTCACTTCTTGGCAGATACAGTAGGTGGTCTGGTCATGCAGGTAGAACCTAGCGAGCCTTTTGGGGCTTATTTGCAGGAGTATAGAGACTTAGGGGATGAGTTCCATGCTGCCATGTCCTTTTCATATTTTTGCAACATGAAGAGTAGGAACATGCCCTGAAATTTCAACAAGGGTTTCAATCACAATTATGAGTTGCAGAAGACCTTGGGCAGGTTGACCATCCCGAACTTTGATGGGACTAGCAGAGGATCGGCGAGGATATGGGTTCAAAAGTTGGATACCTATTCCAAATCAACCCCATGACAGAGATAGACACCATTAAATTTGCTAAACTCCACCTGGACGGAGAAGCTCACGAGTGGTGGTACCACGGCCTGGTGACATTAGGTCACAACACCATACACTCCTACAGTGAGTTCACTCAGAAGCTCATAGAGAGGTTTGATAGGAAGGATCCAGAGATACATTTCAGAGAGTTGGCTCAACTCAAACAGACCAGTAGTGCATAAGCCTTCATCTCAGAATTCCAGAGGATAGTAGTCATGGTAATAGATGTGTTAGAGAATAGGTTGACTATGCTATTCACTGAGGCCCTAACAGAGCCACTACGGGGGTGGGTGAAATCCTACAAACCCCTCACTCTACAGGATGCCATTAGCAGAGCCAGAGATCCTCAGGATTCAGTCCCCAGAAACAGGTTCCCTCTAAAAACCAATTTTCCTATTAGGGACAAGGACAAGAAACCTTTCCAGCAGGATGTCCCCAAGAAAACATGGTTAGACGAAGACACTAGGAAAGGCTTGAGAAGGAAGAAACTATGCTTCACTTGTCAGGAACCATGGGTACCAGGACACAGGTGTGCAGGGAAGGCGAAGGCTCACTACATTGAGGTATATTTGGACAGTGATGAGGATGACTATGAGCAAGAAGCCACAGAAGAACTACGGGCAGCTAAGGAAGAATCACACCAGGGTGATACACCAAAGGGAGTCATTGCTACATTATATGGAGTGCCAAGATTGCATACACTCAGGGTAAGGGGAGTAGTACAGGGTCAGAGGGTAGGAGTATTGATTGATGGGGGATCAACCCACTATTTCATTAACTCCTCTTGGGTAGCCAAGAGAGGTATTCAGACCGAGAAGTTCAAAGGATTCACTGTAGCAGTAGCCGAGAACTCCAACATGGAGTGCAACTACTGGATTCCAAAATTGAATGTCACCTTAGGTAACTATCAGATGATAGATTCCTTCTATGTAGTGGATGTATTGTGTGTTCAGTGGCTTTATTCTATAGGGAAATACACTACGGACTACAGGGCAATGGAAATTGAATTCTAGGGGCCAGACGACAAACGGGTAGTTTTGAGGGGCATGAACACTTATCCCTCAAAACCGGTCTCGTCATAGAGGATGGAGGCAGTAATCTGACATGATGATATAGAATGGGCTGTAGAATGTTTTGTCACATTTAGGAAACTCCCAGAGACCAGCACACAACACCCAAGTGACATTCAAACTTTGCTATAGAAACATGAAAAGGTTTTTTGGGACCTTCCATCAGGTAGACCGCTAGACCGAGGCTTTGAACACATCATCAAGCTAGAGGAGGGGACACAAGAAGTTATCACCACTCCTTACAGGCACCCCAAAATATACAAGGATGAGATTGAAAAAACAATTAAAGAATTACTGGAGCTTGGATATATTCGGCCCAGTTCTAGCCCCTTCGCATCCTAAGTAGTATTGGTCAAAAAGAAGTATGGTACACTGCGAATGTGCATCGATTATCGAGCACTCAACAAAAAGACCATTAAGAACAGGTATCCCATCCCCATAATTGACAAACTCATGGATGAGCTTTGGGGAGCTAAATATTTATCCAAGATTGATCTTCGCTCGGGATACCATTAGATCAAGGTAAGGGACCAAGACATCTCCAAAACAACTTTTCGCTGTCACTATGGTCATTATGAGTTTTTGGTCATGCCCTTTGGACTTACCAATGCTCCAGCCGCTTTTCAGTCATGCATGAACCACACCTTCAGAGCATAGCTATGTAAGTTTTTGCTAGTATTCTTTGATGACATCCTGATTTACAACAAAACATGGGGAGAGCATCTGAAAGACCTGGACGAAGTACTGAGCATTTTAGAAGAACATTCCCTTTATGAGAAAATTTCTAAGTGTGAGTTTGGCAGGAAGGAAATGCTGTACTTAGGACACATAATCAATGCAGAAGGAGTACAGGTTGATATGGAGAAAATCCGAGCTATCAGAGATTGGTCCGTGCCAAAAAAAATTATAGAATTGAGAGGTTTATTGGGTCTGTACACTTATTACCGATGGTACGTTAAGGGATTCTCCCAATTTCCAGCACCCCTCACAGATCTCACAAAGAAGGGAGTGTTCACTTGGACAGACTTAACACATAAAACTTTCGAGGAGATGCACATTATTATGAGTTCCTGTCTAGTTTTAGCATTACCAGACTTCTCACAACCCTTTGTAGTAGAATGTGATGCCTCAGGGGAAGGGTTAGGAGCAGTGTTGATGCAAAACCATCACCCTATTGCATTTGAGAGCCGTAAATTGAAGAACTACGAGCACCACTAGTCCATATATGACAAAGATATGCTAGCCATCTTACATGCTCTCACAAAATTCAGACAGTACCTGGTGGGCAGTAAGTTCAAAATCAAAACCGATCATAACAGCCTTAAGTATTTCCTGGAGCAGAAGGAACTGAATGAGCGACAACAGAAATGGGTTAGCAAAGTACAAGCTTATGATTTTGAGATCGAGTATGTAAAAGGTAAGAATAATGTAGTAGTTGATGCATTATCTAGGCGTCCCACCTCATTATCTCTCAGTAGTATATCCACAGATTGGAGGGCACTTATCTTAGTAGAATACTCCAAAAATAAATTCGCTTGCGAATTATTGGATGGACAAATTCAGGATGACAAGTACAGGATTTTTGATGATATCATCTATTACAAGAACATGATATACCTCGTCCCATAATCCACATTGAGGAAAAATATCATTCAGGCAGCACATGATTCTCCATTAACAGGGCATCAAGGTTTCTTGAAGACCTAGAGGCAGATCCGAGAGAGGTTCTCATGGAAGGGCCTCAAGGAGGAAATTATGTAGCATGTATGGGAATGCAGCATCTGTCAGCATAACAAGATTGAGAACATCCATCCAGCATGGTTACTTCAGCCACTACCGATTCCAGAACAGAAGTGGGAAAGCATCTCCATGGAATTTATTACAGGATTGCCCAAGTTCCAAGGGCGAGATCGTTTATATGTAGTAGTTGACAGACTGACCAAGTTTGCATATTTATTTTTGATATCATCAGACTACTCGGCAGCTCAAGTAGCTGATTTATTATTCAAGGAGCTCTTCAGGTTACACAGGTTACCTAAGACCATTGTCAGTGATCGGGATATTAGATTCACAGGTGCCTTCTGGCAGGAACTATTTAGATTAGTGGGGACTGAACTAGCTACCAATACAAGTTATCATCCCTAGAGCAATGGACAAACTGAAATAGTCAACAAGTGGATCGAAGGATATTTAAGGAACTATGTAGCAGGGTAGTAGCGAACTTAGATCAAATGGCTACACCTAGGGGAGTATTGCTACAATACTACCTATCACATGTCTATTAGGATGACTCATTTTAAGGAATGATATGGTTACGAGGCCTTGGACTATGCAGATTTGGCATTTGGAGATAGTAGGGCTCCTAAGGCTGAGGATTGGATACAGGACAGTCAAGACATTCTGAAAATCTTGAAGGAAAACTTACAAACATCCCAGAATCAACAGAAATTGTATGCCGACAAACACAGGATTGAGCGGAGCTTTGAGGTAGGGGATTTGGTATACTTAAGGATCCAACCTTACAGACAGTCTTCGCTTAAGAAGAAAGGAGCAGAAAAGTTAAAACCTCGCTTCTATGGACCCTACAGAATAATCAGGAAGGTGGGAGAGGTGGCATATGAACTAGAACTTCCACAGGAAAGTAAAATTCACAATGTGTTCCATGTGTCTAACCTGAAGAAGACCCTTGGGAAACACATTGCTCCATCTACAGAGTTACCTCCTTTATATGATGAAGGACTGCTGATACTGATTCCCAAATGGATCATACAGACTAGAGAAAGGAAGCTCAGGAACAGGGTAATCAGAGAGTACTTGGTTCAGTGGAAAGAACTACCATCAGAGGATGCCACCTGGGAAGGTGAACATGTATTGCAGCATCCCAGTTTGCAGTTGCTTGAGGACAAGCAATCTCAAGTAGGGAGGACTGTAATGTCCTCTTCCGATTAGGCCTTGAGGCCCAAAAATGTTAACCTATGTGATTCCTGTGGGTTCGAGCGGTTACTGACAGTTAGGGAATCATCTAAGGACTCATGCCATCCATAGAAAATCTAGGGCATCATCATTAGGTCAAGAAGGGCCATCGGGGCCAAAGGCCACCTTTGTGCATGCCATCCAAGCATTATTTAATGATGCATGCAATCATTTAAGTTTCCATGCGCATGCATGCAAGTCAATTGCAAATTAGAAGATAAAGTGACCTAATTAGGTCAAAGATTAGGGTTTTCGCAGTGGAAAGTTATAAAAGGAGGATAAAGCGAAAGGAGACTTCACTTTTATGATTATTATTTTGGGAGCTCTTGAATAGTAGCACAACGTGCATCACAGAAGTTGGGGTTGGAGACGACGTCTTCAACTAGCGGGGTTGCGGCAGTGAAATATTTTCCATAGTCTCATTCAGGATCCGACCATGCTCATCCGAAGTAGTTATCAGCTATTTCGGGATCAGGGGGGTGTGAGTAGCTATCTCTCTAGAACAATTCGCTAGCCTGCCTAGAGACCTCTAAAACTCCACATGTACCAAGCATTCTCTCCGGCACGGGAAGGCTATCAGTCCTGCAAATTAGCAGCTCCATCGTACACCTCCTTCACTGAAAACATCACCCTTATTTGATCTGGGGTTCTTGCTGCTAGGGTTTCACTAGAAGCAGAAGATATCAGTCCATCTCCGATTCAGTTCTTGATGCTTATATACTCTCTCAAGAGCAGTCTAGCCAGCTTATCAGTGGTAAGTGTTCATTCTATCTCACAAACCCTAACCCTAATTTTTTCTATAAAATAGGGATTTTTGCATGGCAGTTTGCATGCCCAGTTGTATTAGCATATTTGCATAGGAATAGAAAATATCAGGACTTGGGATATTACAGGGGATGTCCTTTGTTGAAATGCCATGGAGTCAATGGGCTCTAACATGAGAGAATCGACCAAGAAACTTTAAACGACGAAGCACCCAGTTCAAAGTTTTCATAATATCGAGCTTAGTGTTGAAGAAAACAAAGGGCATATGCTAGCCCACAGAGCCAAGGGACATTTCCACCATAGCACCTAGGGTTTGGCTAGTTGAAGCACCATCTCACATGGAACAATCCCAAAAAATGAGGGCTTCGATGGGTTTGAATTCCAATAGTGGTCATGGTCACATGGGCCACTACATAGTGCGAGGGGGAGAGTTTCTAAAGGTCGAATCCCAAGTTCTCTATGGTCGCGTATTTGGGAATTAGTGTTGAGAGCCAAGTTTTGATGTATGCACATTTTCTACATATGATGCATGGATTATTAAACCATATTTCTTTTGCGTAGTGTTTAAAGTCATAATATGTGTTTTGATTATTGGTGTGAGGTTTCAAAACATTAAGTGGGTTTTTATTTTAACCAATGTTTTGTTGTCACACATTGTGCACATAAAATGGATTTTGATTTAGCCTAAATTTTTGACATATAAACTATTTTCATTCAAATATTTGCGCATCAATCCCTTGGAGAAGTGGATTTGTATACTTTGGATACTCTTTGAATTGGTGCATCTTTCATTTGGGCCTTAAACTATTAAAACCTATGTTTGTAAGGTTGTCATCGTTAAATTGGAAGATGGGAAATAAGGGAATTGTTGTGAAATGTTTCCATAACTTTGAAACTTTATCATGAATATTGGCATGGGGTATATGGGTTATAAAACCTATATTTTATGGTTAAACTCTTTAGTGGCTCACCATTGTTACATGGTTATGGGGTTTTATATTATAAATTTGTCTAATAATAATAAATTCATTTTTTATAAATATAGACTTTTTAAGCTAATTTGGTGCCAATTGCTAAGTTGTGACACATGAGGGGGTTCACAATTTACTAAATTTTAATACTGCAAATGGATTCAGAGACCTCCTAGAAAGGGGTCTCTGAATCCATATGTGGTGTTAAAATTTAGTAAATTATGCAAATTCATTATCAAAATTATAATTTTCCATTGTCGAAGTGACACAACCATAAATGACCAATTGTTATGTGGTCATTTTTAGTTTAATTCTTATCTCATGACTAAATTGGTCATTTTTAGTTTAGTTTTTATCTTCTGACCAAATTGGTCATTTATCTTGGTCATTTATAGTTAGTTCCCTTGAAATTTCTCAATTTTGGTCATTTATCCCTTGAAAAAACTGTGGCGACCAAATTTTTTGGTTGCCTGGTCACTTGCCTCTCATTTTGTACTAGTGAGACCAAGGTCATTGATCATAGCCATAAGGGAATAGGTGTATAAGGAAAAGTGTTCACACGATCCAAGTAACTGTTGTATATATAGTAGTCCCCTTAGTATCATAAGACAACTGGAAAATATATCTTCAAGAATATAGGAGAAACCCTAGAACATCGGATAATGGCCAAAAGCACAAAAAATCAGATGACCGCTACCTTACTTAAAGATAGTGAAATTGAATGTGTTTTTTCTATGTAGGAGATTTTTTATGGTGGTAGCCTATTGTGTTTAACACTTGAGACCTGTTTTTGTTTTTTCCTAAAGAAGGCATAGATAGGAAACTTAGGATTTAATGAAATGATGTGTGGAGACATCTCATTGCCACATTGTAGCTTAGTTGTTTCATTTCAATGCTTTGGCATGATTGGATGATTGTGGATGGTAGAAAATAGCCCCATTAAATGACAATGAATTTCTAGAGGAATATATTTGACCATTCTGGAGGATAATATAACCCAGATTCTCCACAAAGATCATTAAAAGGGTTGATCACATAATCATGTTGTGTGACTCTGGTGGAAAAGTGCAAGTCATCTCAATAGGCACATATTAGATTTCATGTAGTTCAAATGCAGCTTATTCTATATCATGTATCCTATAATAGCGATAGCATGCATGGCCAGAAACCGAGTACTAATTTATCCCCGAGATCTAGTTTTATGTATTTTCATAGTTTCACATTTAATATTCGTACAATAATTGGGTGTTATACAAGGGGTAACAAGGAATTTTTTTAATATGTTGAACTATAAGGCATTATGGCTAGGAATCTTAGTAATAAGTTGGAACAGAGATTAAGGTAATGTGAAAACAACCAACCACACAATGAAAAAAAGTATTGAAGTTTTGATGCTTTGAAATATATCACAAGGTAAATGGCCTTTGATGGTAGGTTGAAATTGAAAAGTTCAACATGTCACTAATAGAAATCGGAAGATTAAGTTTACACCATATGGAATGAGAAAATAGAGTATTATTATACTAAATGATGAATGCAACATGGAGTGTGATTTCACCAAGGGGGCATGGAAGAATAAATCTAAAGAATGGTGGCCACTCTCTTTAAACCAATTGAAAATGTATGTGGTAGTTGCTTTGAATAACTTTCCAATGAGAGTTAAGTTGCAAAAAACAAGGATATTAGGAAACCAAAACTTTGACTGCTTGATTGAACTTTGGATTTGTTTTAAATTATTTGTAAATGTGCCAAAAATGTTGGATCCTTCTTGTTAAATAGGGGAGAAAAGGGTTCCACAATAAGTTGAGTTACAATGAAATATAAACAAAGTCTCGATTTTAGATTATTTTTCAGTTTCAAATAAAACAAAAGATAGTGATCGCATTATAAATGTCAGACAAGATTATTTGAGAAAGCAAATCAAGAGATATTACTATACTTGAGAAACCATTGAAGGCGTGCTATATTAACAAGAATCTGCTTGTAATAGTCTTTGTTTGAATATAAATGCCAAGAAGAGCAAAGTTGACATATCCAAAAAGGTTTTTGAAAAAAGAACATGCCATGATGGACAACCCACTTAGAAGTGAGAAATGATAGTCATCCATGTGCATAATAGTCTTATGGGACCTCATATAAAAAGTTTAAATGCAGAGGTCACTTCCCTTAAAAGGAAAGTGATTCACCCATTTATCCATGCTCTTCTTGCAACTTCACACTTAAACATGTCTCCTTCTATGAATGCTAGAATGAGAACTTTTCCTTTGGATTTATTTGTATGGCTCATCTAAATGGACACTTCGAAAAATTGTAGTGTTGAGATGGTGTGCGAAAGGAAATCTGAGATAGTTTGTGAAAGGATATATTTACAAGCCTAAGAAAACAAGCACATGGGAAAATATAATGAACGTTGAATGTAACATGGAATCTGAATTAACAAAGGGGCATGCAAGAGAAAATCCAAAGAATTGTGGTCACTCCCTTTAAACCAACAGAACAATTTATTTGTAAAACTTGTTATGAAAAATTAAGTCACACGAAAAACAAGGATATAGGAAACCATAATTGTGCTTACTTGATTGAACTTTGGATCTGATTTGGTTCCTTTTAAGTACTTTTAGATTTTATATAAAAAAACCAAGATATGCTTTGAAATGTATTGGACTTGATTGCAAGTACTAAAAAAGATTCATACAAGCTTTACCATTTTTCAATAATGCATAAATTCTGAACTAAAATCATTTTGGGTAAACTATAACCCTTTAATAATCAATAAAAATCCCTTATGTGTTGTAGATGAAATGAATTGCTATCTTATTGCTAGTATAGAAAGGAATTCTTATAGAGATCTATTCATAGATCATATAATTGGTTTTATAGATCGTATAATTGGTTTTCAAAGGAAAACATATATATACATTACTCAAATGTTTTTTCCATTGATCAATTATAGTGGCAGAGTTCAAAGATCTCGAATCATTTTGGGTATATTTTTCTATTAGCAAAGGCTTTTATAAAAAATGATTGCACCGAGAGAAACGAGGTGTTCTCCAACTCAGTATGGGGGAGATCATGTCATGTTAGTCATGTTATGCTAGCCGACATAAATAAAAAATATTAAATATTAAAAAATAAAAAAATAAAAAATATAAATTACATATCGACTCAAATAAAGTAAAATTAAATTAAACTAGTATGGATCCATTTTAAACCCAGATATATCAAGTATCGAGAGTGATCCAAATGGTAAACAAATGTACACTTCAAGAACTTGGATCCCTCTTGGTGTTTGATAAATCTAGGTATAAAATAAGTCTATGCTAATTTCTATACAGAACTCGAATAACAATCACTTTAAATATTCTTCTCCATTAACAAAGGTTTTTATAAAAAATAATTTCTATACATAGTTGTCATATAAATGTTTCCCATTTATTATTCTCATTTATTAGAATAACGTAATGTAATATATGCATATGGATCTCATATTTTTCCAAATAATTTTTCTTTATCATTTTTATTATTTTATATAAATAATTTAATATTGAGAAATTATTTTAATAAAACTTTTATTTCAAAATTTTTCATTTTTTTCATTTTTTCTTAAATTTATTTTCACTTCAAAAAAAATTAAACAATCTTAATTTTATTTCTTTTATTTTTTTTTCTTGTCTTACTTTTTAATTGGTCCACTTCTTATAAATCACTCCTCCTTTTCTTTTTATATTTTTATTATTTATATTTGGGAGTGATTTTATTAAAAATTATTTTTCTCGTTTTATTCTTTAAATTCGATTTTTTTTTCTAATAAATATGTCCTTCCTTTCTTTTAATTTGTAATATTTGGCACTTTTAATTTACATTAATATTTATTACTTTATCTCATAGTGACTTTTTATTAAAAGTTATGTTTATGGTTTTATTCTTTAGATTCTATTTTTTTTTAATTAATATGTCCTTCCTTTCTTTTAATTTTTATTATTAAGCACTTTTAATTTAAATTAATATTTATTTCTTTATTTGCATCCTATTAAGATTTTATGTTTAGAAGTACAAACCCTATTTCTAGGAATGTGAAAAGACAAACAATTGCTTGCAACTGCTTTTGAAGATAAGTTGGTAGTGTTGATGGATCCTTTGAATCTTGATCTTAACCTAAGTTTAGATGTAGCGGTTCAAATTCTAGTGGCCATTGTAAAAGATAAAGGACCTGAAGTGGAAGGATCTGTGCAATCTATGGCTTATTTCATAAAGAGCAAGGATGCCCCTGAAGTAAATATTGCTTTCCCTTCAGCAAAGAAGAAGTCCATCGGATTGTCTGAAAGAAGTTTAGTGGGGTTATTCACTGGTATGTGGACTTCCCCCAGATCCATGCAGGTCTAGATAAATAACAATTGGCAACCCTTGTTAACAACCAAAATGCAATGTTATTTTTGTGGAAAGGGATACTATGTTTTTCTTTTTGAAATAAAAGCGGACCGATATCTAATCTTTAGAAATGGCCCCTATTTTATGGGACCATAGGTATGTATCTAAACAAACAGAATTTGTCATTTGATCCGAAGAAAGGCATACCATCTGAAAGTTCTAGTTTGGGTGAATTTACCACATCTTCCTTTGCATTATTGGTCTGATGAGGTCCTGACTTCAATCGGGAATTCATTAGGTCATTATATTGATAAATATGAACCAAATCGTCTTTGTTCTCTTATGCTCCAATTTGTGTTGAGGTAGACTTAGAGAAGGCTCTCCCATAAGTGATTATTTTGGTCATGGATAAATGGTCTAATGAACAAAAAGCAGATTATGACCAATTTCCTTTTAAATGCAATAAATGTCATGAATATGGGCATTTTGCTCCGAATTACCTCAACAATATAACAAAGGAAACCGAAAAAGAACCAAAAAAAGAATGGTGGAAAGTAAATAAGAGAGGGAATGTACAAGTTAAATCAATAGAAATTGATCTTCCAGATACCTTCAACAAATTCCAACCCCTCGTAGTTGAGGAACCTAGAGAAATTTTGGAACCAATAGGTGATCATTATCCAGTTGGTAGTCATTCGATTATCCCCCCAATTATAGAAGTGATTGGCTTAGATCCTTTGGGCTCTAGGTTGATAAACCACCCAATGGTTGAAATAAATTATAACTTATCATTAGAACCCCAAGATGGGATAGAGGAGGATGCAAAACAATCCTTACAATATATTCAAGAAGAATCTTTCAAGGAAGCAGAGGAGGATGGGATAGTTAGCAATAAATACCGTAGAAAATCTAAAAGGAATATGCGAGAAGAAGAAGTAAAGAGAGAAAAACAATTTTGGAAACATGTGTCCCAAGACTCAATTTTGAAAGTTTCTGCCTCCAGTAAGAAAGAGAAAAAAGGAGAGGCCGGAAACAAACCTGGCATTCCTACTAAAAAATAGCAAACATAGTCTCCTATAATTATTGAGGTCTGGGGTGAATAAGAAAAAAGACACAAGGATACAAATGATTTATAAAGACAATATCTCCCTCCTTCTTTAGGAGACCAAGATGGAAGCCATCTAAGTAATTCATATATTTCAATCAATACAAAAAAATGGATTTGGAGTGCCAAAAAGCTCTAACAATGCCTATGGAGGTTTAGATATGTTCTAGGATGCAAATAAATTATCTCTAAAGAAACAAGCAAAGGATATAGATATTGGATTATGGCTAATTTAGAGTCAATTGATAGTAAGGAATTGTTTAAACTCTATAATGTTTATGGGCATGTTATCCATTACCTTAATCCAATTTTCTGGACATCTTTGAGCTCTCTCAATGATCATCAATGCAGTATCATAGCCGGTATTTCTTTGCCATAATCTCTCATAAAGAAAGAAGAGAAGGTTCTCTGGTAAGAGATCCCTTTGCAAAAAAATCTGAAGATCTTTTGAGTGAATTAGATATGCTTGACATTAAACCTAGGAAAGAGACCTACACTTGGACAAACAAGTGGATTGGTTGACGTCACATAGCGACGAGGCATGATCATTTTTTGTCTAGCATCTCTCTCCTTCTTGCTGGATATTTGTTAAATTCTCAAATTATTTCAGATGTAACCTTGGATCATAGACCAATATGCTTGAATGTTGAGATGGTTAAAAATCATGGTCTCGTTCCCTTTTGATTTAACCCATTGGGGTTGCATCATGAAGAAGCTGATCAAATTATTGAATCCGTATGGAAATTCTATGTTAAAAGGTATCCTTCATTTATTTGGGAGCCTAAACTTTAGGCTATGAAGGTTGAGTTAAAAGAATGGGAAAAAACTTAATACAATTCTTCGATCCAAAAAAGACTTATTTATCAAAAAGAGATAAATCTTTTGTAAGAACAATTGGAAACCACTGAAGTGACTCAAGATCACCTCCAACATGAACAACAAATAAGCAACAATTTGAATGAAGCTTTCCACAAGGAAGAAGATATGTGGCATTTGAAATCGCAGGAACAATGGCTAAAAGCCAGTGGTAGGAATACCTCATTCTTTCATAATCAATCCAATCTAAGGCTTCATGAGAATGCTATTGGAGAATATCTTGTCTATGATTTCTTGGAAGAAAACAATATGTTAAGTAGTAATATCAGTGAAAAAGAGGTTTATGCAAGTGTCTGCAATCTTGGAGTGGATAAGGCTCCAGGCCTAATGGTTTTACAATTCATTTCTATAAGGTATTTTGGCCCATTATAAAATATAACTTATGCATAATGCTAAATTGGACAAAAGGTAAAGAAAAAATTAGAGTAGCAACAAATTCATCTTTTATAGCTTTGATCCCTAAATATACTCATCTGATTTCTCTCTCCCTCTTTAAACATATTTCTTTGTGCAAATCTTCTTATAATTTTCTGACAAAAGTTATAGTGAATCGGCTCAAGTATCTTCTTCCCTGTTTGATATCGGAAGGCCATGGAGGTTTTGTAAAAAATAGACATATTATAGATAATATTGTTTTGATTCAAGAATTTATGTCTTCTAGTGTAGTCAGGAAGGATCAAGGGATGGAAATAAAATTGAATATGTCCAACGCTTTCGATAGGGTTTGCCATAGTTTTCTTTTCAATATTTTGGAAATATTTGGGTTTTCCCACTTCTTTATAAAATGGATCAAATATTGTCTAAGTAGTTCATGGATAGCCCCTCTAGTCAATGAAATACCTACTGAATTTTTTCAATCCTCTTGGGACCTGCTTCAAGGATGTCTCCTATCTCCATTTTTAAATATCCTTTTGGATGAAGCTTTGGGGAGAAAGTTGACAAAAGAGGGGGAAGAAAAAAAAATAAGTGGTGTTCGAATTTTAAGGGGCATTAAATCCATTAATAATTCCCAATTTGCTAATGACATAATTTTATTAAGACACTACAAGGAAAAGGCACACTAGAGAAGGTTATAGCGGACTCCCATTAAAAAAAATGTTGAAAATCCGTTTATAGTGGAGGTTACTAGTGGAGGCGAGCATGCAGAGGATTTAGAGGATATTTTTTCAATCGGTGTGTTTTCTTTGGAAATGCATCGGCGTGTTACATACAATGTCACATCGGTGCAGAATAAATGATACTGCATCGAAATGGAGGAAAAATATAAATCAAGAAAAAATTAATTTAGAAATTCGTGTTAATTACAAAATCGTTAGGCAGTGCATTTACATGTATTAAACACATCGGTCCACTTAATGTTGAAATACTGAGAGGGGGTGAATTTTTATTTGCACTATTATAAAAAATTTAATCAAGAGCAAGTTTCTAATCACCAATCATAGCATATCATCAATGTACACAAAAATAATACGATGCATAGTACACAATATTTTTTACGTGGAAACCCAAGTTTTGGGGGTAAAACCACAGAAGCCTTTTTAAAAATAAATTTGACCCAGAAACAACTGGGGTAAGCAATTTAAATACAAATTTACTAACTACAACTAGAATGGGCTACAACCCCTTAGGATTTGTCAGCTACAACTGACAAGCTGCTACAATGGCTTAACTCACAAGATTGTGAGCCCTAGCACCACCCTACCACCCTGAAGAAAAAGACGACTGAACGTGTGGACCTGTTAACACCAATCCATGAAATTCGTGCTGCTGATAAACCCTACTCTCTGATCACTACCAAATCATCATTTCCATACACCACTCAGGTACATCCTTGTACACCTCGTCATACACAATCAGTGAACAAGTAGTTCATCTCTTCTTTCACTAAACATAAGATAGGAAACATCATAGTGTGTCATGCATCATCGTCATGGGGTGTGCATCCTCATCATCATATTACTCTCATTTTGCACTGGTTATGCATCATTGTCATCTAGTATACATCATAGTGCATAGAATATCATCATCACATCACAGCATGCAAGTTCATCATATCAAGTATCATAGAGTGCAGGAGTGCATAGACATCATAGATTGAACATCATCATCATTTGTACTATTAACATAGAGTGTATCATAACAAGGAATAGGAGTGTACCATCACTTTATAGCATGTATCATAGAGTGTGTAGTGTATCTTGCATCATCATAATATACCACATCACTATTCACACATTAAGGTGTATACAACTGTACATATTGTTCTCACATTTCACACTCACTGTTTGCACATTACTTATACATACCACTGTACATATACTTCTACATTTCACTTTACATTTACAGACACATCACTATACATATTATCATATCTGAGTATAAACATACCTTGTCAATGCATTGTAGAAGAACCCAGAAACTTTGCAGCAGTAAAAATCAATTCAAACTTGGCCTCTTTTTACCCCAAGAAAGGATTGTCATAGGCTTGCAAAAAGCAGATTGTTCATGCACCCAACAGACTCATATTTAAATGAAGGTGGCAGTAAAAAATTTGAAATAATTAGAAAAGGATCTGTACAGGTTGGAAGGCTTCGGGTCTGTGCTTTTAACCTCCAAAAATTTGTGGAAAAAATCGGTTTTGTCTCTGTTGTCTACAAATTGTTTACTTCTCCTAGTCAACCGAGAACCTTAGTTCAGATCTAGTTCATGTATTCATTAATCATGGAGATAAGGTAAATGGTTGGTGTATTAATACACTTAAGTAGGCATGAAATAGAGGATAGACTAGGGCCAACCTAATGTAAATGGTAAGTATTTTATTAATTTTAATTTTAATTTAACTCATCACCATTTAATGGGGCCAACTTCAAGGTGAAGTTGAGTCTTTTTAATGATTAAAAAATGTTTTAACTACTTAAAGGGGGATAACTTATGGGATGGTTAAGGTTTTATTAATCATTAAAATGGATGCTTTAATTATTAAGTTTTTAATGAGGCCAACCTTAAAGGGAGACTTAGTAAGGTTATAATCTTCTAAAGGTGGGTCAAATATTAGGTTTAATATTTTATTTATTTGTTTTAACGCTTCATCTTCTTAATTAATATTTTATTTTGTTAGTGGTATTGTTACTTAATGTAAGTTTAGGGTTAAGGGTTTATTATTAAAATATGTTTTAACACTTCAACACTTTAAAGGTAAGGGTTTAATGGACCTTGTGGGATTTAAGGGACATCAAATAAGGGCTTCAAGTGTTAATGTAAAGGTTCAATAGGTATCAATGAAACATTAATGTATTATTAGTCTTTTAGGGGCAAGACATACATTATAGGGTAGATTATAGGCTTAGGGACCAAATGTAAGAGTTTTAGGGCCTTTTGTTGGGTCATCAAAGTCACCACAAGTGAAGACACATAGCCATCAAGGTTTGGGGGTGCCTAGACTTCTCCTAGGGTACCATGACCTCAATAAAACAGAAATGACCACTGAAAGGGTCATTTTTCCTATCGCAACTTCTTCAACCCACCAAGGACACATTCTAGGGTATTAGGTCATAGCTCGTGGTACTGGGGAACCAAATAAACAACTAGGGAACAATAGAAACAATTTAGGGGTACTTAAACACTCTAAAGGGTGTACAGGGATTTTTCCATTGTCCCAAGGACTCCAAGGGCTTCAGACTTGGGTTTGGACAAGTTCAAAAGGTCTCCTTAGACATTGACAGACTTCTAACCCATAGGGGCTACTCAAAAGGTACCAAAACATACCAAGACACACATGTTGGCACCAATGACAATTTAGTCAAAAATATCTCCCTTTGTCATTAATGACAACTTAAAAGCTCCCCCTTAGAACAAGTTCCCTTTGTTCACAAATACCCCCCTTCGAGCAGGCTTCCTTTATCTTCCCTTTTCATCTTTTTCTCCCCCTTTGGCATCAATGGAAAAGGGTAATCCTTGTAGTAATACTGATACCCCTATCATGTTGATGTGTTGTTGAATATGGATCAAATTAATTAGGAGATAGTATGACTCCCAATTTTTCTTAGAGGTACTCAAAGGTCTCTCTTGGGAGAGGCTTAGTAAAGGTGTTTGCAATCTGTTCCTTTTTCCCGATATATTACAACTTGGTATTATTTTTTGTGACTTGTTCCCAAAGAAAGTGAAACTTCATAGGAATTTGCTTGGTCTTGGAGTGCATGAATGGATTCTTGGAGATACTGATGGAACTCGTATTATCACATAGAATTGGAATTGGCTCATCACATGTCACGTTGTATGTATTGCAAGGTTTGCTTCATCCAAATAATCTGAGTAAACCAAGATGTTGTTGCTATATATTATGCTTCATCAGTTGATAAGGTAACTGAATACTGTTTTTTGCTCGACCAAGATATGAGACAATTTACTAGAAAAATTGTTGTTCGATTGGTGCTTCTTCTATCGTCAACACATTCTGCTCTATCTATGTCTGAACAAGCTATCAAGGTTAGCTCATTTCCTTTTGGATACCAAAGTCCAAATACCATAGTTCCTTTGAGATACCTAAAGATCCTTTTAACTGTTATAATGTGAGTCTCCTTTGGAGCATCTTGAAGTCTTGCAACTTGTCCAATGGCCTACATCACATATGGTCTTGAGGTTGTTACATATAGTAGAAAACCAATCATTGATATTTAGAGACTTTGATGAACTTCTTTAGATTCATCGTCCTTGCTCAGCTTACAACCGATGATCATAGGAGTACTCATAGGTTTACAATCTTCCATCTGGAATTTCTTTAACATTTCCTTAATGTATTTCATCTGAGAAATAAAAGTGCCTTCAGTTTGCTGAGATATTTGAAGTCCCAAGAAGAAGGTTAATTCATTGAGCAATGACATTTCAAACTCTTTCTACATGTCCTTAGCAAATTTTTGACTCAGTGAATCATCGTCACTTCCAAAGATGATATCATGAATATAAAATTCAATGATGAGTATAATTTCATCGACCTGCTTGATGTACAAATTGCTATATGCACTTCCCCTCTTAAAGTTTTGTTGTTGCAAGTACATGTCCAATATGGAGTACCAAGCTCTAGGATCTTGCTTTAGCCCATATAAATCCCTTTTGAGTTCGCATACATGGTCATCTTTTTCAGAAAGTCGAAACCCTTCTGGTTGTTCAATGTAGATTTCATCGTCTAATTCCCCATTCATGAAAGTTAATTTTACACCCATATGATACACTTTGATGTCTTTGGAGTAAGCATAATCCAATATCATTATGATAGATTCCATTCTGGATACTAGTGCAAATGTTTCCTCAAATTCTATTCCTTCGATCTGAGCATAGCCTTTACAAACCAATCGATCTTTGTTTCTGGTCACTTGTCCATATTCATTCATTTTGTTTCTGAAAACCCACTTTGTGTCGATCACATTCTTGTTACTTGCTCTAGGAACAAGTTCCCAAGTTTCATTCTTCTCAATTTGATCTATCTCTTCTTCCATATCTTTGACCCACTATTCATCTATACTGGCCTCTGCAAAATTTCTTGGTTTAGTTGTAGACAATAGAGAGAAGTGTACCTACTCATTTATTCTGGATTGTCTTCTTCTAGTTCCTATTTTTCCATCCTTATCACCAATAATTTGATCTGATGGGTGATTCTTCTAGTACCATTTCTTAGGTATATGTTGATCCTTTTGTTCTCCATGTTCCATAGTTGGTCAATTCTGTTATTCATCTTCCGTGAGTTGTTCTTCATCTAGTTTTTCTTCCATTTTAATTTTCTTCATTTCTTTATGATCATAAACGTCCTCTTCTTCATCGTCTAGTTCTTCTGAGTCTTCTCTGCATGATGTTAGTATGCACTCATCTATTTTCACGTTGATGCTTTCGATCACCTTATCTAATCTCAGATTGTAGCCTTTGTGATCTTTAGTTTTGGATGAATATCGAAAATGTCCTCGTCTCTTGAGAATCAAATTTTCCAATCCTCTTATCTTCTCTTTTGATATATCATTTTCTTCCAATTACTTTGAAGTGTCTTACATTTTTCGCTCTTCTTGTCCATAGCTCATAGGGAGTTTTATCATTTTTGCTTCTAAGTAATCCTCTATTCAATATGTGTATTGTTGTATGAACTATGTGTCCTCAAAATTTGTCATTCAACTTAGATTCATTTAGCATAGTTCTATCCATATCCATTACTGATCTATTCTTTCTTTTAGCAACTCCATTTTGCTGAGGTATTATGGCTACTGAAAACTGTATTTTTATTCCATGCTCTTCACAATACTTATGGAATTCATTTGAAGTGAATTCTCCACCATTGTCGGATCTCAGACACTTGATTTGTGATCCTGTTTCGTTCTCGACTAGTTCCTTGAAAGTTTTGAAACATCCAAAAGCTTTTGACTTTCTATTGAGAAGACATACCCATGTCATCCTGGTATAGTAATCAATAGGTAGCATAAAATGTTTTTCACTATTCAGTCCTTTGCTCTTGGTTGGTCCAGATAGGTCAGTGTGAAAAAGCTCCAAAGGTTTTGTAGAAGAATTATCTTTTGTCTTGAAATGTACTCTTGTTTGTTTTCCATGTTGACATTGTTCACATACAGAGTTAGCGGGCCTTCTAACTTTCGACATATTCCAAACTAGTTGGTTTTTGTAGATTTTGACCAAATTGTCAAAATGTATATGCCCCATTCTTATTTTCCAAATACATCTTTCATCTTCTCTTCCCAAGTGACATTTCTCGAACTCAATCTTATCCAACACGTATATGTTTTTGGGATTCCTAGTGGCTGTGGCTACTAACTTTCCTGATCCTTGCTTCCTTATTCTGCATCCTTTTGAATTGAAGAGGATTTCATGTCCTTGATCACACATGTGATTGATGCTTAGCAGATTATGCTTCATGTTGTCTACAAGCAATACATTTTCAACCAGGGAGTTTTTACTTCCAAGATTTATTGTTCCCTTCCCCAATACTTTTGGTGCATTGTTATTTCCGAAAGAGACGGATCCCTTATCTTTTTCAATATTAAAAAAAAACACTTTTTTACGTATCATATGCTTGGAGCAACCGCTATCAACATACCATTCACCAAAGTTGTTATTATGATCTTGAAGAGCAATTCCACATTCGTAGTTTTCCTTGTGTTTGATCTATACCTTGTTGGACATTTCCTCATTTCTTATTGTTGGTATCTTAATTCTGCAATCGTTGGTTATATGTCCAAAGTTGTTACACTTGTAACATTCTATTTCTGATATCAAGGGATCAAATATGTTACTGTATTGTGGTCGTCTGAGGCTTGCATGGTTATTCCTTGTTTCAAAATTTCTTCTTTGAAAATAGTTTACAACTTTGTGTCCAAGTATTCCACATGTAAAGCAATGCCCATAAAATAAATGTCCATACCTAGGAACATATTAAGGAGGTGATCTTCTGATATCAGGTCATTCTATTAGCCCTCTTTTTGATATGGGTTGTTCTGGTTGGCATCCCATATCTTCTTCATTTGTGGAGTCCTTGAAAAATTTTGCATAACTTCTTGGCTGCTCTTGATTACATGTCGTCATTGAGCTTGAGGCCTCCTCGGTATTATGCTTGTATCCTCTACCAGTCTTGTCGAAGAATGGATTCTGATTGCTGATGATTTATTCTATAATATTGGATTTTTTTTCATAATTCTTCTCGATATATTTCATCTATAATTGTTTCTTCAAATATCTTATCTTAGCCTCATGGTTTTCTTTTTCTTTCATATTATCCATTAGTTTTTCAGTAAGACAGTCTTTGATTCTCTTGGCTTCTTCTAGTTTGGTCTTTATGACTTTATTTAGATCCTTCAAGGCACTTATAAGTTCTGCTTCAAGATCTACCTCACCTTCATTTTTAGATTCTTCATCACTATTAAGAGCATCATTTGATTTTATTTCCATAAAGAGTACCTTCTCTAGTTGACTCACATTGTCATTGCCATTGCCATTATCATTGTCGGAGTCACCACTGGATGAGCTATTGTCCCTTTTTGTATAGAGACTTTTCTTCATTTCAAACTTCCCTTTGTTCTTATTATTGTAATTATTGTACTTCTTGTAGGGTTTGAAGGTTTCATATTCATCAATATATGAGTTCTTTGCATACAGGAATTTAGAAGAAAAATAACCTATCTTTCCACATGAAAAAAATTTAAGAGGTAACTTACCTTTGTATCTCCTAGTGTCTCTCTTCAACTTTCAAACAAAGTTAATTATTTCTTCATCATCAGATTCATCACTTATTGGCTTGCCATTTGTTTATTTGTTCTTCCCAGCTTATTTGGAGGTGACCTTGAATTTTGCTTCCTTTCTTGATGTGTCGTCGTCTTCAATTATCATTTCATAGGCCACAAGAGTCCCATGTAGCTGATCTATTGTCATAGACTTCAGATATGTTATTTCTTCTAGGGCAGCGATATTAGGATTGAACATTTTGGGAAGATTCCTTAGAAATTTTTGAACAACTATGGCCTCCTTAACTTCTTCTCCCAAACCTCTGATGGTATTCATAAGTTGATCATCTCGAAGAATATAGGATGCTATGTCTTCATAGTCATTCATCCTTAGTTCTTCAAATTGTCCTCTGTACATTTGAATTTTGGCTTCCTTGACTTTACTATCTCCTTCATATGTTGTTTGAATTTTGTCCCACATTTCCTTTGCAGAGGGGAAGTTCATCACTTTGTTAAAGATGAATTCATCTATAGCACCTAGAAGGTGATTTATGGCCTTTGAGTTGTTGTTGTATTGATCCAACTCATCTGCATATGTTGGTATGGTCTGTGGTACCTTGTACGCATTCTTGATACTTTTCCATATTTCTATTCCTTAAGCTTCTATGAAGGATCTCATCCTTATGCTCCAGAATGCATAGTTGCTCCCATCAAACAAGGGTGTTCCATTTTTGTTTTGTTTAGAAAACTTGCCCATGACTTCCAACGGTTAGACTGTTTTGAAGGAACTCACTCTAATACCAATTGTTGAAATACTGAGATGGGGGTGAATCAGTATTTTCACTATTATAAAAATTTAATCAAGAGAAATTTTCTAATCACCAATCATAGCATATCATCAATGTACACAAAAATAATAAGATGCACAGTACACAATATTTTTGACGTGGAAACCCAAGTTTTGGGGGTAAAACCACATAAGAATTTTTTAAAATAAATTTGACCCAGCAACAACTGGGGTAAAAATTTTTAATACAAGTTTACCAGCTACAACGGGAAGGGCTACAACCCCTTAGGATTTGTCAACTACAACTGACAATATGCTACAATAGCTTAACTCACAATATTGTGATCCCTAGCACCACCCTACCACCATGAAGAAAAACACGATTGAAAATGTGGACATGTTAACACCAATCCATGAAATTATTTTTGCTGATAACCTCTGCTCTTTGATCACTTCCAAATCATCATTTCCATATACTTATCATGTACATCCTTGTACGCCTCATCATACACAATCACTGAACAAGTAGTTCTGTTATTCTTTCATTGGACATATGATAGGAATCATCATAGTGTGCCATGCATCATCGTCATGGGATATGCATCCTCATCATCATAATCCTCTCAGTTTTCACCGTGCATGCATCATCGTCATCAAGTATACATCATAGTGCATAGAAGAGCATCATCACATCACAACATGCAATCTCATCATATGAAGTATCATAAAGTGTAGGAGTGCATCAACATCGTAGCTTGCACATCATCATCATATGTACTATCATCATAGAGTGTATCATAACAAGGCATAGGAGTGTACCATCACTTTCTAGAATGTATCATAGAGTGCATAGTGTAGCTTGCATCATCATAATATACCACATCACTGTACACACATTAAGGTGTATATCACTATACATATTGTTCACACATTTCACACTCATTGTTTGCACATCACTTGTACATACCACTGTACATATACTTATACACTTCACTTTACATTTACAGACAAATTGTTGTACATATTATCATATCTGAGTATAAACATAAATTGTCAATGCATTGTAGAAGACCCCAAAAACTTTGCAGCAGTAAAAATCAACTCAAACTTGGCTTGTTTTTACCCCAAGAAAGGATTGTCACAGGATTGCAAAAAGCAAATTGTTCATTCCACCCAACAGACTCATATTTAAATGAAGGCAGTAGCAAATCACTTGGACTAATTAGACACGAATCTGTACAGGTTGGAAGGCTTTAGTTCTGTTCCTTTACCCTCCAAAACTTTATGGAAAAATTTGGTTTTGTCTCTGCTTCCTACGAAATGTTTACTTCTCCCAGTCACCCGAGAACCTCAGTTCAAATCTAGTTCATGCATTCGTTGATGATGGAGATAAGGAAAATGGTTGGTGTATTAATACACTTAAGTAGGAGTGATATAGAGGATATACTAGGGCCGGCCTAATATGAAGGGTAAGTATTTTAATAATTTTAAAATTGAATTTTAATTTTAATTTAACTGATCACCATTTAATGGGGCCGACTTCAAGGTGAAGTTGAGTTTTTTTAATGATTAAAAAATGTTTTAACTACTTAGAGGGGCAAATCTTAGGGAATGGTTAAGGTTTTATTAATTATTAAAAAACATGCTTTAATTCTCAAGCTTTTAATGAGGCCAACCTTAAAGGGAGACTTAGTAAGGTTACAAGCTTCTAAAGGTGGGTCAAATATTATGTTTAATATTTTATTTATTTGTTTTAACACTTCAAATTCTTAATTAATATTTTATTTTGTTAGTGGTATTATTACTTAATGTAAGTTTAGGGTTAAGGGTTTATTATTAAAATATGTTTTAACACTTCAACACTGTAAATGGTAAGGGTTTAATGGACCTTGTGGGTTTTAAGGGTCATCAAATAATGGCTTGAAGTGTTAATGTAAAGATGCAATAGGTATTAATGCAAAATTAGGGTATTATTAGTGTTTTAGGGGCAAGGCATACATTATAGTGTATATTGTAGACTTACGGACCAAAGGTAAGAGTTTTACGACCTTTTTGTTGGGTCATCAAAGTCACCACAAGTGAAGACACGTAACCATCAAGGTGTGGGGGTTCCTAGACTTATCCTAGGGTACCATGACCTCAATAAAACACAAATGACCATTGAGAGGGTCATTTGTCTTATTTCAATTTCTTCAACCCACCAATAACACTTTCTAGGGTATTAGGGCATAGGTTGTGGCACTGGGGAACCAAACAAACAAATGGGGAACCATAGAAACAACTTAGGGGTACTTAAACACTCTAAAGGGTGTAAAGTGTTTTTCCATTGTCCCAAGGGCTTCATACTTGGTATTGGACAAGTTCAAAAGGTATCCTTAGACACTGACGGACTTCTAACCTAGAGGGGCTCCTCAAGGGGCACCAAGACACACTAACACACACCTATTGGCATCAATCACAATTTAGTCAACACTTAATGTATCACCACCCAGTGCATTTAATACCCTTAAGTGCACCATTATTTTAATGTATATTTTACTAAGAAATATAATACCGATGCTCATGATAACACAAAATGCATATGTGTGTGTTTAATAAATAATCGCATCACTTTCTACTATACTGTGCATCTTTATAATAAATTCGTTTAAATTGAATTTGCAAACTCTGCTTAATGGTGTGTATTTATAATAAAATCACATGTGTGTTTGTAGTATACAAACGGACCGTGTTTTAACATTAAAAAAATCATAGGAATACCCATCATATTACAAATCTATTAATTTAAAAATTCGTGTTAATTATAAAACCATTACGCGGTGCGTTTACATGTATTAAACGCACCGATGTGCTCGGTGTATCACCACCTGGTGCATTTAATACCCTTAAACACACTGTTATTTCAATTTATATTTTACTAATAAATCTCGTATCAATGCTCATGGTAACACAAAATGCTTTGATGCGTGTTTAATAAATAACGTATCGCTTTTTTGCTATACGATGCGTCTTTATAATAAATTCGCTTAAATTGAATTTGAAAACCCTGCTTAATGGTGCATATAATAAAAGTACCAGTGCATTTGTAGTATACAAAATGAATCGTGTTTTAACATTAAAAAATCACCAAAATACCCATCAAAATTTTTAAAACCCTATTTTCCAGTGTGTCAGGTTTTTAAGAACGTACCGATGCGCTTCATCTAAAATGCACCAGAATAGGGTTTAATAAAAAAACATTCTACGTCATAAAATTCATTTTCAGCTTATCTCAATGTGTTTTCACCCAAGAGCACCAGTGCGAAATCTTATCCACTTGGACTTGCTAACATCTGTGGTCCATCTGGCAACAATATTCATTCTTATTAGATGTTTCTAATGGTTTGAATTTTGACAAACGATGGTCAAAATTTTAATTTTACATACGTCACGAGGATGCCTCCTTGAAGATCTGTTCAACAAGTAAGTTGTTTATAAACTCATAATTTAATTTTTTGCCGATAAATTTTGTGATTGAAGCCTTTATTTGTTGTCTTTTAAAAAAAATCAAAAAAATTGTGCAGTGTATTCGAGTCATCTCGCTTGCACTGGGAACCGGTGCACCTTGTAAATTTTAACAGGGCGCACTAGCGACGGTGCGAGCCAAACATATAGAACACATTGATAACTCGTAAATATTTAATAAAAAATATAAAATAAATAAACATAAAACCTAAATAATTTCTAAAAAATAACTAAATTATCCAGTGCGCCTAGGTCCTGTTATGGCACCGGTTTCGATGGTTTGACATGGCGTTGGCTCATCGAAAAGATTCATGCCTATTTACGATGGGATTTAATATAATGAACGCATCGATTAACATAGAATGATAAACAAATTAATGATACAACGTGTTTATGGAAATGGAGTGCATCAATTCTGATGCTCTTTAATTTCTTGAGCACGCTGCCAATTTCTTAAATTTAAATAACAGTAGTTCATAAAATGTGCATTTGGTTGAAGTAAATACCCTTTTGACATTGCACTTACTTGAACTGAATGCATCAAAAACACATTCATTAACCATTTTAGACCAAATTTAATGCAGGTGCACCCATTCCACATCAGTATACTGATGTCGATGCTCTGACATGAAATGGGTGCACCATATTAAATTTATCAAAATGTTTTAATGGTACTTCCATAAAATGGGATGCACCAGTGCAATAATATGGTATAGGTGCAATGTTATGTACATCTTACAAATTGTAGTGGTGCATTGGATACTTGACACACTACTTTGATTAATTTTAATAATGTTAAATATATTATCGATGTGGTATTATTGTAGGAGAGCATGGTAAGCAATGCATGTTTGAAGATAAAGAACCTATTATAGTGCGCTTATATTATTCTGGCACACTGAATCTAAGTTTTTTATTTTTTTCACAAAAAATATTGTTTATGTTACTAAATAATATTTCATGAGCGGCGAGTAGCTTGAATAATATACCATGGTCGAATACTAGGATACTAGGGATAGGTAGATGGATTTGTACCCTCACCTCATTACTGCTTAGACCATAGATTTCTTGAGGATTCCCGGCCTCGAGAAGTTCTAACAGGAGGCTACATCCCTTAAGGGATACAGTGCATTATTACGTCAGTTGATATGATGTTGTGATCACCATAGGAAGGAATTCATTGTTGGTGGTGATCAGTGGTTCCAACCCACTAAGGAGGATATTTATTTCATCATTGGGCTATCTAGGAGAGGGGAGGATTTACCTCGGTTCCCTGATGTCCCAGTTGGTGTTGCAACATAGATTTAGCTAATGTTATGTACCATGGGGCTATAAATATGTCTGAGGGACATATCACTATCTCTCTAAGTCTAATTTGATAATTTTAGCACAACAGATTAGTTAAACAAATATTAAATTTCATTTTTTTAAGATTTAATGACGACAAAGGCCCTTTAATTACCAATAGATTAAAATAAATTCAATAACTATTCCAACGCCTGATCCAAGGGTTGGGAAGGATTACTAAAACCTTATAGAAACATCACATATCCATTCCAATCCAATTCAGACATAAATTCCACCTCCAAAGGCCATTTACTCTTAATCATGATTAAAAAGTAATTAGTGTTCTGATTGTGATACTTAACGACACTTAGCGCACAATTTAGGGTACTTAATATAATTTCATTTGTTTATCACTTAAATCCTATTTATCAATTCCAATGGATAATTAACGCCTAATAACATGTAAATCAGGCCTAATTGCCATTTTCCAATTAATTAAACATAGTAATTATCAAAATGATTCCACAAGAACTAGTTAACTAATTGTTCAATACTAACAACTAGTCTTGCACAAATTCGACATGCAACCATGCCAATGAACCAAAAAGTGAACTTACAAATATTATACACATATTTAAGCATGAAAATAAAACAAACTAAAATACTTTTGCATACCTAATCCGAGAAGATAAATGAAGAATATCTCAAGTTCAATCAGAACAACTAGTTAATAAACACTGCAAGAAATTCAATCAAACCAATTTTATCGAGTTCCGAGGCACACAGAGATGAAGATACAAATATGGAAAATAGAATTATACAAAACAATTAAAGTACCAAGAACATAGCATATGGATTTACAGTCATCTTTTACCAAAAACAGAGATTTGTGTCCAAAAACTACTTACCAATTTCACTGCAATGTACCTAGTTTCCAATTTAACTTTCCAAATGAAAAATAAAGAGAAATATTTGATTATTGTATCTCATGGAAAACATATCAGGGGTCACTTACAGTCATATGGTTGTAGCTTTCCACCCATATACAGTCCATTAAACAAGCCACAAAACTAGCTAATTCTACTCATATGAATTGACTAGTAATTCTAGGAATCGACGGCTTATAGAATCATTAAAATGAAATTTAATCTCTAAACAACTTGTTTTATCAGTCATAATAGAGGTATATCTCATTCAAACATTTTGGCAAACACTTCATATACAAAGTCACAAATCTACTCAAAACAATTCCATTGAAGGACCTAGAAATTGATCTAGAATTTCAGTAGAAATTTCCCCAACACTACCAAGAATATTTATCCTCACATTCTCACACACATTTCAATATTTTTATCGAATATAAATATAAAATGAACACTCAATAATTTTTACAAACACTTCATGTTCCAAGTCTCCAAACTATGTCAACCAGTCTGATCGAAGAACTAGTTTCTTAATAAAAGGTAGAAACATCAAAGAGAAGTGTCTTAAACCATTTCAAGGTTATTGTACCATAAAAATACAAATTATATAATGAACAATGGAATAAATATCAGTTCTATATCAGAGATACCAAATAATTATTTCCTCAAACAATTTTTGCACAAAATCCCAAAAACTAATTTCCAATTCCTTCATAAAATTCACTTGCATAAATAGATTGAATTCTGTCAGAAAATTATTCCACAAATAACTTATATTTTCATCAAAGATTTCATGTGCATCCATACATAAATAATATCAGAGCCAATTAAATTAAATAAACATGAGGTAAATCACTTATCTTATCAGTTCGTGACTGGCATCATCCAGACCACATTCCACCTAGCCTTTGGCACTGCCATGACATATCTCACTTTGACAGACCACCCCCAAGATGAGACCACAGATCCATAATGTAGGTGCACTTAAGAATATCTCAAGTACCAGTTTGAGATTACAAAACTCTATTCCTCACCACATACTTCCTCTTCTACCCCACTATCAGGTGCAATGGTAATACAAAACCCTTAGGCCATTGGGATATCACCATTCACCATCAAGATTTATGTGTAGGTCTAGGACAGAGCCAAGTATTGGAAACATAGAAACTACACTAGAGTTTTCTGGGCTTACCGCAAACATCATACAATATCAGAGTGCTTCAAGCACAAAATTCATTCACATAGCAGAGCATTCATGATTTCCCAAGCTCACAAGCTTACTAGGATCTCACCATCAAAGGTATGAATAACCATAATCAACAACCATCTAAAAGAACCATGAAAAACAACCACCCCAAACCAAGGATATCAAACATGGATTTATAGTGGAAAAGAAGGTAATTCTAACTCAATGGGGTCAAGCCAAACCAAGGTAAGACAACTTGAGTCAATCCAAGGGGGTTGAATCAACCACAAAAGGTTAACTCTAATAAAACCCAACAATTAGAATTTCAAGGAGAGTGAATCCAAGCCACTCCAACAAAATCAAATTCATGTGTGGACACATCATCCATGAAGAGGACTCAAAATTAGTGAGGTGAGGTGTCACACAAGCCAAGGAATCTTCCCAAAATAGAAAAGGGGGGTTGCACAAGGATTTACACAAGAGTTACAGAAGGATTTACAAAAGTATTTACAAAATATTTACATAATTAGTTACACAAATTTTGAGGTGTTAAGGCTAAAAATAGCCATTGAGGGAACACTTGTGCAAATGGGAGTTACAAAACAAAGTGTAGCCTCCACAAAGGAGTTACAAAACCAACTGTAACCTCCACAAAGGATTTTGAAAACCACCAAAGGGGCTCAATCAACAAATGTCACCCACCCAAACACCAAGAAGCCCCACTAAATCATGGATTAGGATTAATAATACCAACATAGGCTAAAATAATCAAAAGTTGGGTTCGTTGTACAATGTTTGGGTGACCATCAACAAGTAAAGCCACCAAGGCTTAAATAGGGACCAAGTTCAACCAAACAAGTTCTAAAGTGATAGGAATGTCCCCATTCTCCCTCACATTGTGGATCTAGGCCTCCCATACTATTTTAGTGGTCCTCGATGTGCCTGTTATTTTCATTAATTAATTATTTACAAAATAATAATAATAATGTCTCTAGGTCCTTAAAGACCATTTTTCGGCTCCTTGTGCCACAATAATAAACAATTACAAACTACATATTTCTGGGGATTAACACACCAGGTATTACATCCCCTCCCCCTTAAACCATGCATCGTCCTCGATGCATAATACATACATGCTTCTCCTACTTTCAAAAGGATCACTACCTTCAGTTTTCAGGCAGTATTTATTGAAACTCCTCTTCCGAGAAACCACAATACTTCCCATTACTAGTTTCTGATCCGAATTTATGCAGGAACGCAACAGAATATAAAAATAACCATAGAAACAAATATGCAGCAGAAATAACACTTCATTTCATTAATCAATAACTGAAACTTGTTTACATACAGAATGGAAATAAACTAGCTAGANCTGAAACACCTTAACGTGGGCCATGTTGGGTAACTTGGTACATCAATTTCCCGGGGTCGTAACTTTAGCATACTACCTCCGTTTTACGTGCATGATATATCGTTAGAAAGATCTGTTTAAGGACTACATCCATAAACAACAAATATCAAGTCCAAAATGGACTCATATTTTCCCGACCATTCAATGCCAAAAAAACATCGTTTAGGGCCTCAAAACGACTCCGGAAGTTTAGGACCCGAAAACTGCCAAAAATAGTAAATTGTGCTACAATTAAGGAAATTGGAAAACTGAAAGAAATAATGGTGGAGGTCCAAGATGAATAGGTGGGTGGCCACCAATATCCTCTTGGATCACTTTCATGTCTGTCTCCACTACCTATGGGATGTGACTCCCTTCACCTAACTCATTCCTCAATATATCACCGTCTCATTTCTTGGATTCCTATGTGAAAACCAAGACTAGTAGCAAGGGTCAATATTCAATCCCCATTATAGGGTATTCAAATATCAACAAAGATACATTCACCTGAAAATCATATTTCAATCAACCATTTGATTAACATCAAGAATAAAAATATATGATACAAGATATAAGAGTATCATTTAAGAACTAAACCATGAACATAAAGATAGAATAAATCAGTCACCATGGCACATATACATAATACAACAACACGAATACCACATGAGAGAATAATTATCTCAAATTCAGGCAACTAACTTCAACAATACAATGTCCTCCCATAAGAAGAGCACAATTAGCTTACCAACTCTCAGAACTACCTTTCCTGAGAACCTCAATGCTCCCCACTACTACTTTCTTGTCTGACTTCACTTCCTATGGGGTCACCATCCCATTTACTGGCTTCCTGTGCGAGAACCTGGACAACAAAGTGTTATGACCAAAGCAAAAGGGTGACAATCCACTAGACTATCTCTCTGGAAACAGATACTAGACTGATATTTGAGGGAATCCAAGAACTCAGTCCCAACATCTAAACCATATTCTTCAAAAAAGATACTCGAAATAGAGATTCTTCTTCAACAAGGATGTTTTTTTACATTCCCAATAGACACATGGTTAGCAGTAAACATATATTATGTTCAACAAGATTTATAAAATACATCTTTCAAGAAAATAGATTTCTAATTAATTACATGAAATACTTCGGTATATGCAAGGTACTCGAGATATAGATACTTCTTCAACAAAATGCTTAAAATTCATCTACCCAAATATTATTCTAATCAATTTCAATCATATGAAATGCATCTAAGATACATGAAATGTTTTCAAATCAATCAATCACATGAGATACATTACCAAGATGCTTTTTGCATGATTCATCACTCAAATAATTTTCCTACAAGGATGCATGAAGTATCACCAAGATATTTTTCCAACAAGATGCATGAACTATCACTATGATATTTTACAGAGATGCATTTCAACAAAGGTATTTGATATACTACAAGGATACCCAAGATAGATACTTACAGTAAAAATCACAAGGATATATATTTTATTTCAACAAGATCCCTGGATAGTTTCCTAACAAAGAGTACCACATTCTACACAATGAGTATTGAATATATAAGGATGCATGAAGTTCATCTTCAATAAAGGTACATGTATCATACTTAATCAATTACATGGTTAGTGCCTTCTTTTCAACAGAGATATACAAAATACCACCAAGCTATTACCAGGATACCTTTCAATAATGACACAATATAATTTTCTAATGAAGATCACAAGGATGACTATTTTCAAAGATCACCTAAATACTTTTGCATTTTAATGTAACACGCAAAGTGAACCTATATGCAACATTTTTAATCTAACTAAGAACCAAAAAGGATCATAACAACATATTACTTTTCATCTCAACACAAAGCATAATTCTTCTTTAGAGATCATTCAAAAAGTCATTATTCACCAACTAATATCAATCATAAAATGAGCATAATGTATACATCATCAATACAGACATCAATAATCAATTCATAATATCTCAACCTATATCAATCATATATCGATCATGTAATATCAACCAAGGACAACCATACATGCATCAACTAACCATACAAGCACCAATCATAGTACATCAATTAAAACACATCAACCAACATACATCAATTGGAATACATTAATCAAAATACATCAATTAGAATACACAATCAGAATACATCCACCAGGATCCATCAAGTAGAAGACACCGATCATAATACATCAACCAACATACATCAACTGGAATACATTAATCAAAATACATCAATTAGAATACACAATCAAAATACATCAACCAAAATGCATCAATCATACATGCAACAACCATAAAAACCGAGGAAAACCAATAATAGTCATACATAAAGTGATGACAATGTCATACATGTATCAACCATTAATCAACCAATGTCAATCAATAACATCCAATAGAAACCAATAATATCAAACAACATACATCAACTATAGAAATCATATCAAATAGTTACTATTTATCATAACATTACATAGAATTATTTGCACACACACACACACATATATTACTAATTATTTACATGTAGCACACTACTTATCAATCAAAGTAAATACATAGTCACCTCATTCTACCACCAAAATATTATAATATTCTACAATAAAACAATCACTAGCTATACAACACACTAACCATATACCATACTTACTATTACTATGTATTATATACATACGCTCATTTTGTTTACATGCATATTATAATTCTTCAATCATATATCATATTATTATTAATCGTATACACAACATATTAGTCATATAACCTATATATTCCATATTTAATATACTCATATAATTATTATGTTATACTATAATATCAATACAATTATAGCAATAATTGCATAACCCAATACTATAATATTAGATACGTATTATAACATATATACTAACATAACACTTTTGATCACACTAGACTTCCTAATATTTCCAAACCCCCAAATACTTCCAAGCACTTTCAAATATTCACAAATACTTCCAAACACTTCCAGTTACTTCCAAACACTTACAAATACCTACAGACACCTCCAAACATTCAAACACTTCCAAACACACTCCAAATTTTACACTTACATCCTTACATACGTTCACCTCTATACATATAGTATATTCACAATATTACATACATGTAATACTAATAATTATTACATATAATATTAAAAACATATTATAGTATATACAAGCATACAAGAATTCATATATATAATAATGTATCTATTGTTATATATATTTTTAACAACTATACATATCACACATATCATATTATACATATTTATTTCGATGTCATATATGTATAATATTATCTTACACTACTATACTACCTACTTACACAAAAAATAAAATAAATTAAATTAAGAGAATACAAGTCATTAAAGACAAGTGGCTCATTTCTCCAAATATAGACTAGAAGTTACATCTCCAAATAAGCAAAATAAATAAAATAAAAGAGAATGTGAACCACTAGGGACAAGTGGTTCATTTCCTCTAAAAATAGAATAGTAGTTACATTTTCATATATAAGATAAATAAAATAAAAGAGAATGTGAACCATTAGGAACAAGTGGTTCATTTTCTCCAATCAATAAATAAATAAGATAGCTAGATAATAATAATGTCACCACTAACCCCAAAATAAATAAATTAAACAATAGAATACAAAATAGCCCATAGCTATACTTACCTACAAGTGGCAATTCCACCACTTAATTAGATAAGTTAGGATAGTAATAATTAATAAATAGTATAAAAACATTATACATGCATAAAATAAAATAAATCATGGGGAACACCATTTATACAGGTGTCCCATTCCTAAAATAGCCAAGGATTTACTCATCCTTGTAATCGCCACCATCCAAGTGGAATAAATAAGACTATAAAATCATACCATTCATAGAAAATACAAAATCCATATAGGGTATAAATGTCACTTAATAAATCATATTAATATTTAATAATAATACAACTATATCATCTTAATAACTTAGTATTAAATTAATATTGATAATGGTACATAGTGCATACTATTATAATGACAATTATTTACTTATCAATTAATAATCATAGTGTACCAGTAAATAAGTCATACTACAAGAATCGTTTCAATATTAACAATTCAATGAGAAGTAAAAGAGGCAATGCATAATCATCAACCAATCAAGTCACTCAATTATTAGATATGCATCACATAGTACTTACCAATCAATCTACTGAAAAACAAATAATTAATTAATTTTAAGGCATATAAAAAACTAATCTCTGAAGCGAGGCTTCTTATTCTTTCATTAACATAAGGGAGGTTAAATTCATGGGCCAAGCACATTTATAAACTCCAAAAGATAATAACTCTGTAGAATGCCCAACGGCCGCAGTTTTTTAACCTAAGCCCTGATATCACTTGTAATGTCCCTTGAGGATATCAATGGGTCTGAAGGACATATCATTAGCTCTCTAAGGCTAATTATATAATTTTATCATAGCGGATTAGTTAAAAACAAATATTAAATTTCATTTTTCAATATTTAATCACGACAAAGTCCCTTTAATTACCAATAAATTAAATAACTATTCCAACGCCTGATCCAAGGGTCGGGAAGGATTAAAACACCTTCTAACAACATCACATATCCATTCCAATCCAATTCAGACATAAATTCCACCTCTAAAGGCCATTTACTCTTAATCATAATTAACTAGTGTTCTGATTACAATACTTAACGACACTTAGTGCACAATTGATGGTACTTAATATACTTTCATTTGTTTATCACTTAACCATTGTTTATCAATTCCAATGGATAATTAACACCTAATAATGTGTAAATCAGTCCTAATTACCATTTTCCAATTAATTAAACATAGTAATTATGAAAATGATTCCACAAGAACTAGTTAACTAGTCGTTCAATACTAATAACCAGTCTTGCACAAATTCGACATGCAACCATGCCAATGAACCAAAAATTGAACTTACAGATATTATACACATATTTAAGCATGAACATACAACAAAATAAAATACTTTTGCATATATGATCTGAGTAGATAAATGAAAAATATCTCAAGTTCAATAAGTACAACTAGTTAATAAACACCACAAGGAATTCAATCAAACCAATCTTACCGAGTTTCGAGGAACACAGATGTGAAGATAAAAATCTGGAAAATAGCATTCTATAGCACAATTAAAGTACCAAGAACATATCATATGTATTTACAATCATCTTTTACCAAACATAGAGATTCAAATCCAAAAACTACTTTCCAATTTCGCCGCAATGTACCTAGTTTCCAATTTAACTTTCCAAATGAAAAATAAAGAGAAATATATGACTATTGTAGCTCATGGGAAGTGTATTATGCATCACTTACATTCATATGTCTATATATTTCCACCCATATACATTCCATTAAACAACTCACAAAACTAGTTAATTCTACTTATCTGAATTGACAAGTAATTTTAGGAATCGCTAGAATAATTAAATCGACAGCTTATAGAATCATTAAAATGGAATTTAAGCTATAAATAACATTTTCTATAAGTCATAATACAGGTATATCTCATACAAACATTTTTTCAAACACTTCATATGCAAAGTCACAAATCTACTCAAAACAATTCCATTGAAGGAGCTAGAAATTGGAAATTGATCTAGAATTTCGGAAGACATTTCCCCAACACTACCAAGAATATTTATCCTCACATTCTCACACACATTTAGATATTTTTTATCATACATAAGTATAAAATTAAAACTCAATCATTTTTACAAACACTTCATGTGCCAAGTCTCCAAACTATGCCAAGTAGTCTGATCGAATAACTAGTTTCTTAATAAAAGGTAGAAGCATCAAAGAGAAGTGTCTTAAACCATTCCAAGGTTATTGTGCCATAAAAATACAAATTATATAATGAAAATGGGAAGAAATATCAGTTATGTAGCAGAGGTACCAAATACTTATTTCCCCAAACAATTTTTGCACAAAATCCTAAAAATTAGTTTCCAATTCCTTCATAAAATTTACTTGCATAAATAGATTGAATTCTGTGCGAAATTTCTTCCACAAATAAATCATATGTTTCATCAAACATTTCTTGTGTATCCATAAATAAATCAGATCAGATCCAATTAAATTAAATTAACATGATATAAATCACTTATCTTATCAAAGTGCAACTGGCATCATTTGGGCCATGTTCCACCCAGCCTTCGGCACTGTCAAGCTAGATCTCACTTTGATAGGCCACCCTTGAGCTGAGGTCACAGATCCGAAAAATAGGTGTAGTCAAGAATAGCTCAAGTATTAGTTTGATAATCCAAAACTATATTCCTCACCACATACTTCCTCTTCCACCCCACTACCAGCTGCAATGGTAATCCAGACCCCTTAGGCCATTCAGATATCGCCATTCACCATCAATATTTATGTGTAAGTCTAGGACAGAGCCAAGTATTGGAAACAGGGAAACTACACCATATTTTTCCGGGATTATCACAAACATCATACAATATCACAGTGCTTCAAGCACAAAATTCATTCACATAGAAATGCATTCATAGTTTCCCAACATCACCAGCTTACCAAGCTCTCACCAGCAAAGGTATGAACAACCATAATCAAGAACCATCTAAAAGAACCATGAAAAACAACCACCCCAAACCAAGGATATCAAACATGGATTTATAGACCAAAGAAGGTAATTCTAACTCAATGGGGTCAAACCAAACCAAGGTAATACAACTTGAGTCAATCCAAAGGGGTTTATTCAACCACAAGAGGTTGACTCTAATCCAACCCAAGCAATTCGAATTTGAAGGAGAGTGACTCCAAGCCACTCCACCAAACTCAAAATTCATGTGTGGACACATCATCCATGAAGAGGACTCAAAATTAGTGAGGTGAGGTGTCACACAATCCAAGGCATCTTCCCAAAATAGAAAAGGGGGGGTTATACAAGGATTTACAGAAGGAGTTACATAGTTATTTACACAACTTTTAAGGTGCTAAGGCTAAAAATAGCTAGTGATGGAAAACTTGTGCAAATGGGAGTTACAAAACCAAGTGTAACATCCACAAAGGAGTTACAAAACTAACAAAGGGGCTCAATCAACAAGTTTCACCCACCCAAACACCAAGGAGGCCCACTAAATCATGAATTAGGCTCAATTGTACCAACATAGGCTAAAATAATCAAAAGTTGGGTCCATTGTACAATGTTTGGGTGATCATCAACTAATAAAGCCACCAAGGCATAAATATGGACCAAGGTCATCCAAACAAGCTCTAAATTACTAGGAATGTCCCTATTCCCCCTCACATTGTGGATCTAGGCCTCCCATGCTATTTTAGTGGTCCCCAATGTGCCAATTGTTTTCATTAAGTAATTATTTACAAAATAATAATAATAATAATAATAATAATAATAATAATGTATCTATATCCTTAAATACGCTTTTTTTTCTGACACCTTGTGCCACAATAATAAACAATTAGAAATTACATATGTCCGGGGATTAACACATATGGTATTACAACTAACTTACTCTCAGAGATATTTAGTGATGCAGCCATCCATACGTCTAATTTTTTAGGTAAGTAGGGGGGGATCAGATATTTTATTTTGGTTGAGAGGATGGCAGGTGCCTCTCTCTTCTCCTTATGACATTGGATCACTCCACTTCTAATGGGAAGCACATTAGTTTCCCCTTACTATATTATGTTGACTATTTAGTGCAGAGACCGGGATGCATTAGGTGGTCTACCATTCTTTTGGGTAGTTTTGTTATGGTTTGGATAGATATCATGCATTCATTGATTGAGTGTCCAAATTCCCTTTCGGTTTAGATATTTTTTGTTTATTTTTTGAGAGGTTTCTAATAACTAGGCCATCATTTGAGCGCCTACCTACTAGGTCGATGATTGAGGTGAGTGTACGCATGTGGGGGGAGATGATGACCATGAGGGGGAAACCTAAATTTCCAACGAGGATCACCTTATATGTGCTAGATCATTTGGCTAGTGAGGAGGACCATGCACTTGACATGGTTCCATATCCATATTCCAACATAGACTCGAGAGGGTGCCCGAAGATATTCTTAACACTGGATGATCCACCTTATGAGAAAGGTAATATTAATGTTATGTTTAAATTACTATAGTTGCATTTTATTATCTTTGTATTTAGTACAAATGAAATATGTTATAAATATTAAATTTGTCAATCAAATTGTGTAATTATTATTTTGTACAATATATTTTGCAGATATTGGCATATTTGATGTAGAGGTCGGTCCGCCTCCTCCCACTTCTCATACTGAGGATATGGAGGAGCATGATCAGGTTGGCCCACATGAGGTGGCTGATAGACATCCTAGCCACCGTCCATGTAGGTTGTAGGATAGATATATTCAGCATGTGGGAGATAGGTTGGAAATATTCTTGGGTGATATAGGTGTACAGCTTGTGTTTTCACATGAGATTCGTGATGAACCTGAGATTGCAGAGATATGAAGGAATATTCCTTGTCATGTGAGGTTATTGATGCAGCATGTTGTCAACGCATGATTTCAATTGGTTGCCTCCTTTTCACATCCTCCTCAAGATCCACCTCCTACCCCTCCAAATTCAACATCTCATCCACCTTCACCGTCTCCTCCACCTCCTCACCCTCCACATTCAACATCTCATCCACCTCCTCCTCCTCCTCCTTCTACATCGCATCCACCTCCTCCTCCACCATGTACTATACTAAAATAAATTTGTACTATTCAAAATCATGTGGGTCTTTAAATCGCCAAGTTTTTATTTAGCTGACAAAAACATCACAAATTGCATTGTAAATAATGGATAGATTTGTGTTAACTCTATGATTTATGATTGCTCTAGAATTTTTCAAAGTATCTTATTTATAAGTTTTGTATAGTTTATCATATTATTATGTTTTGTAATAATTTTTTTTTATAGTTGTTGCTGATATTGTTATTATCTAATTTTTATGGGTATTATAATTTATTGAAATTTTCTTAATAATGTAGTAGTATTTGTCATAATATTATAGATATATAGTAATTTAATTAACTTGTTACAACTATATGTTGAGATTTACAAAATTATATATATAAGAAAGTATCTGTCGCTCTAAATAAAGAGTAACCATAGACTGTTCCTGGGGAACTTTCTTTACATTCACTGTGAGTATCAAGGGCCAAACCCTTAGTATATCAACAAAAAAATCTCTTGACCTGATTACTCTCGTTACATCCACTGAGAATTTCAAAGGTTGGACCCTTGATATATCAAAAAATATAAAGTATAGATCAGGGTTATACCCTTAGAATCTTACCAAAAAATATTATGTTTTGTTTCTGCATACCCATATTCCTATATCAATTATACACAATCGCTATATATCAATTACAAAACCATCTTACCATCATATGAATTTGATTCTAATTTGTTGTTATTTCCTCTGTCTCCAATTTACCTGGATCAAGTATCAAAGCTAGCTTAGATAGACCATCTGCCTCCATATTCAGCTCTCTCTCTCTCTCTCTATATGAGTAATTCTAAAACCTGTGAAGAATTCCAAGAGCCTTCTGATTGATCTCAGCAGATGTTTTAAGTGAGGAGAATTGATTTCAATCTTTCTGTTTACCCATTCAACCACCATTTTGGAGTCCCCAAATACTTGCAACGGAGTGATATTGTGTTTTATAGCTAGATTTAGAACCAAATTCAAGGTTACTAGTTCTGCCTTGTTATTGGTGCAATGTCCAAGAGAAAGCTTTGCTTGCAGCTTATGCTTGTTTGAGAAGTATAACACTCCTCCCGAACCTCCCAGGGGAGGATCCCTTTGAGTTTCCCCATCGAAGAAATCCCATGGAACAACTTTATTTATCTCTAGAGGAACAAGAACTCTTAGTTTAGGATCTTTTTCTTTGGATTTATGCTCCCTGGACCACTATACAACAAGAGTTGTTGTTACTTTGGGAGGAATCAATTTATTATTGAATATGCCGTGTTTCTATCCCACCAAATTCCATATGAGAAAAGTGACAGGAAAGAACTGAATAAACCTACTGATCTTTCAATCCACCAAGCTTTGGCCTTGTGTTCAAGAGAGTCCCCCTTCATCCCTTGATACTTTAATTCCTTGCATGCTTCCTTCCATATAGATTCTGCATACGAACATAAATTCAACAAATGAGAACTAGTTTCCTCATCTAAATGACAAACTGCACACCAGCTTGGACCAATCCATCCTCTCTTTTGCAATTTATCCCAGGTTAAGAGCTTGTTGTTTAGAGTCAGCCACAAAGTTATTTTGGACTTTAGGGGTCCTTCACACTTCCAAACTTGTCTCCAACAATCCAATTTCTCTCCCTGAAACTGCTCCAAAGACCATGTCTTGTATCCTAGTTTAGTTGTGAAATCCCCATTAACAAGATTTTTAGTCTAGACCAAGGTATCTTTTTCCTCCTCCTTTAGATGAATAAATCAGGACTTAAGCGGAGAAACAAAATCATTCCACTCTTCCCTTAACCCTTCCTCTAGACCTAGGTCCTCTGAGTTCTTCCAGAGAGTTTCCCTCTGTAATGAGAGAGAGCGGGATTGGTTTAATTTAGAGATCCCTAAGCTTCTTAATTTTGTAACTAGGGCATCAAAAAATTTATATCTCTCCCCTGCTCCTGACCAAGTATCTTCTCCGATCCTAACTTCTCTCCCATTTCCTACCAACCAAGCGAACTAGTTCCCTACTTGAGGGAAAGCTAGCACCAGGGCTTTCCAGCCTATAGACCCATTTTTGAAAGATTTATCTTGTTTCCTTATCTAATATTGAATGGACCCATTGGGACAGTATTTGGAAATTAAGACATTTTCCCATAAGTGATCAGGATTTTTGATAAGTCACCACAAAGTTTTTGTTGCCAAATATTGACAGAATAGAAAGGGGTTATTGATTCCCCATCCACCCAAGTCTTTAGGACTGGCTAGCAATTGCCACTTAGCTAAAGGGATTCCTTCTGAATGTTTACTGGCAGACCGTAAGAAAGAGAAGAACTTTTTCCTTAATTTCTGTAAGATACCTTTTGGAATGTAAGCAATTGTAGCCCAGTAAACAAGAATACTTTGTAAGACTGCCTAAGAAAACTAGTCTCCCTCCCTTGGATAAGAACTTATAGGTCCAACACCCAATATGACCTTTAATTTTTTTGTACAACCACATCCAATATTTAAAGGAGTATGTGTTAGGTTTGAGTAAAAACCCTAGATATTTAAGCCCTTCATCCATTGGTTTTATTGTGTAAGGGAGCCCGATACTTAGCCTATCCTTCACTTCTTTTGGGAAGTCATTTTCATAGAGTATGGACTTTTTAACATTGACATGCATTCCTCTGGAATTCTTATATAAGTCTAGTATATGTTTTGCTTCTTTGATATTTTCCCATGTTCCTTCACCCATCATTACCACGTCATCCACTAACAAAATGTGAGACAATTATTCTGAATTAGTCACCATTACTCCTTTATAGGAGGTTTCCCTTTTAGCTTGATGAATAATTCTTCTTAGCGCATCTGCTATCAACGGGAATAAAAAAGGGGGAAAGTGGACATCCCTATCTCAGGCCTCTCGTAGACCTAAAAAAGTTGGAGAGTGAGCCATTTATCAGCACTGGAAAGGAGGCCGACTAAACACAGCCCATTATCCAATTGATTGTTTCTAAATCCATCCCAATTTGAATCAAAACTAGCCTTAGAAAGGTCCAGTTAACCATATCATATGCTTTGGAAAGATCTAGTTTTAAAGCAAAGGCTTTGCTTTTGCACCTCTTAATGGTGTGAATTGCTTCCTGCGACAGGGTCACTGCATCATGGATTTAATGATTGAACAGGAATCCAAATTGTTCCTTGGTTATAATTTCACTTAAAATTGGCTTCAATCTCTGAGCTATAGTCTTCGCATCTATCTTATAAACCACATTGCAACAAGAAATTGGCCTAAAATCTTCAAAGAAGGAAGGGTTTTGTTACTTAGGGATGAAAGCCAAGAAGGTGGAATTCAAGGCTCCTAAAACCTTCCCTGTCCTTTGGGACTCTTGCACAACCTTTAGCATGTCTCCTTTAACAAGGTGAAAAAAACCTTGAAAAAATTCAATAGTAAAACCATCCGGACCATGGCTCTTACCTTTATGGAAGGAGTATACAGTTTTTTCTAGCTCCTCTTCTGTAACTTCCTCCTTCATGAAATTGTTCATCTCTTCAGTTATCAGTCTTGGAAAAAGGCTAATGACCTTGAGTATTTCCTGAATATTGCAGCCCTCTGGTTCCTTAAAGAGGTTTTTGAAAAACCTCTTCCCGACCTCCATTTTTTCCTTGAAGGAACTAACGGCCATATCCCCATTCATATCCTTTGTTGCCAAAATCATGTTTAAATTCCTTCTTTGGTTGGAAAAATTGTGAAAAAAACTGTGTTGTTGTCCCCTTCCTTAATCCATATGGCTCTGCTCTTTAATATTAAGAGCTCTTCCTCCTTTTCTAGCAGCTCTTCTCTTGTTAGTTTGTTTTCCTTGACATCTTTCGATTCTTCCTCTGTGAAAATTCTGGTATTATTTTGATTGTAAATATTCTTTAAAATAAGTTCAACTTTTTTGATTTGTTTCTGTTGATTGGCCACATAAGCCCTTGCCCAAGGTTTTTTCACCTTCTTAATTCTTTGCAGGTTTTCTGATAGTTGTTTCATGAAGGTGACATTGGGAGTTACCTCTAACGGGTTCCAAGTATCCCCTCCCAAATTTTAGTAATCTTCCTCCTGCAACTATGCAAGGTTAAATTTGAACGGGGCGACCGGATTCGACTTTAGGATTTGGATCCTTAGGAGAACTGGGAGATGGTCCGATAAACCTCCCACATCAACCCAAGTTTTAACTATCAACGACCCTGAAAGCAAATTTTCTGAAAGCAAAAATCTATCTAACCTCTTAGATATGGCCTATTCCCCACTTTTGTTATTCCTCCAAGTCAGGGTTAGCTTTAGTGGTTGAAGGTCCACCAATCCTTTGGATTCGAATAGCACTGTGAAGAAACCACCCAAGTAATCATGACGAGCTAATGAACCCCAATTTTTGTTTTCAAATAAACTTAGATTTAGGTCCCCTCCGAGAATCACATTTTCCTTCTCCAATATTCCTGAAGAGAAGAATGATTCCCGGAATCCTTTTCATTCCTGATAAGGTCTATAGACATTATATAGAGAAAATGATTCCCCAGTGGCTTTCTCCTTTAGAACTTTTTTAAGCATTGTGTTATGCTTCACCACTTCCACTTCCTCAAATTCCTGATTCCAAGAGGTTATTAAACCTCCGAAATGACCTTCTGAATTTATGTATACGAAGCTCCAGCCTTTAAGCCATGGCTCCAATACTTCCTTGGAATTTTCACCCTCCATCATTGTTTCCTGGAGAAAAACGATCGCCGGTTTGAGATTAGCGACCATTCATTTGAGAGATTTTATCTTAGAGGAGATCCCCAACCCCCTCATATTGAAGGACAGAACTAGCATCAGGTGACCCTAACCTGGGCCTTCCCTACTCTAAGGGCCCTACCAATCGTTTCCTATTTACCATTCTTTACGTCCATTTCGACTTGTGATTTGGCTATCGCAATGTGTGATTTCCTCCCCAAAGTGACCTTAGGCACCTTGTCTGCTACTAATCCTCCAGATGACACTTGTTCTCTTTCATCCACTACTTTTGACTGAGTATTATATATTTTATGCTTAATCCACGACGGGGAGTCCTTTGGAGACGCCACATTTTTTTCCTCTTTACCCTGGTTAATACAAGTTTCCTTAGTTTCCTTAGCCGGCGTAACCATCTTGTTTCCCTCATGCAGGACACATTAGAGGAATTTTGAGGTCTAAAATGGGCCTCCTAAGTAAAATAATAAAATAATAGTTAAAATAATAAAATCATAGCTAAAATAATAAAATAATATTTATTAATTTTGGAGGGAGAAAGAAAAAAACTACTTTTTATGTTCGTATTTTCGACATATCTCCCTATGTTTTTACTCAAATTTCGATCAGGAGAGCTCGTTGGATGTGGAATTTGATTCTACATCCAACAAGTACCCACACTACATACTTTTGACGAACCTCACTACACCAAAAATAGGAAATACCTGAAAAAATGTGATGATGACATCATCATCACATTTTTTCAGGCATTTCTTGTTTTTAGGGTAGCAAGGTCCGTTAAAATTATGCAGTGTGGGTACTCATTCGATGTAGAATCAAATTCTCCATCTAACGAGCTCTCTCGATCAAAATTTGAGTAAAAACATAGGGAGATATGTCGAAAATACAAACAAAAAAAGTAGTTTTTTTTATGACAAATATGTCAATTCAACCATTATGGTTGACTCATTTTATTGAAATTATATTGGTTCTTGAATTCCAACTCACAAGAACTTATTTTTGGCACGTTTTCTTATAAGGCCCATTTTAGACCCCAAATTTCCTCTAATGAGTGTCTCATAATGGGACTGCAACGAACTCGAAGTGATATTTGTTTCCTTAACAGGAGTTTCTACCTCTCTCTCAGCATGTGAGGCAAATTTCCTTGAAGAGGACTACTCATGACTCGACGTGTTTGTAGTATTAACAGATGGATATTTTTCAGGAGGGGGTTCCAGCTTACCAGAATGCACATGTAAACCAACTTTCGTTGTAGTAGTTCCTAGCTTGCCACCTTTTGTCAATGCTTCAATGCTCATCTATTCGCTTTGTACATTATTTTTAACCCATTGTTTTTGAGTTTGCCGAGGTCTTCGTTCTGAGTTTGGACAATCCTGCGCAATGTGGCCAACCTGTTTGCAGGAGAAGCAACAAAATGGGATCTTCCAATAGTCCAACTTTTGTCGCCACAAGCTCCCATTAATATCTAGATGTATTTCTTCAAACAACCCATCCCGTAAATCCACTTCGATTAGAGATTTTGCACACCTCATGTCCAACTTCTACTCCCATTCTTCCTCCAGGGATACAAACTTACCAATTTTGTCTCTATTTCCTCTAGTATCTCCTTTTTCCAAAACATCATGGGGAGTCCTGGTAGAATGGCCCATATTTTTTGCACATTCTGCAGTTCCCTATTCGCAAAAAATTCCACATTCCAATTCTTGAGGATCAACCCTGAAGGCCCCCATTGCCAATTGTTCTCTAACAAGAATTGTCTTTCTGACTTGGTCTTGACACAGAACAGTATCCATCCTCGAGAGAGGATATGGAACCCTAGTAATTGTTGCAAAAGGGGACTCCAGTTGATATCCATCCACCTACGAAGAGCAGCTTCACCAATTTTTTTTTTTGTAAAATCGCCCTACCAGCGCTAGCGAAATATATTCAGGCATTTCTGTTATCGAAATGTCCTTCCCTACTGTTAAGGATGTTTTGTGTTTTTTAGCTTTGGCTCTTGTACGTCTTCATCCTACTAACTTGCCATATTTGATTTGTTATTATTTATTAATCATCCTTCCTGCTTGGAAACTCGAGCCTTGATTTCTCAAGTGTGGGAGAGGACATCACTTCATGCTGAGAGTTTACCACTTGCAAAGAATGTGCGAAAATGTGTCCTGCTAGTGAGATGGAGTCATAATCTACTTCGTCAATCACCATTGTGTATGTAATACCTTAAAAGATAAAAAACCTTTGGAAAAATTTAACTCCTTTTCCTCTTTTCTTTGCTTCGCATTGTTTTGCTTCGTATTGCTCCCTGACCGCAAAGCCTTACCCCCCTCAGGACCCCCATATATATATATATATNNNATCAAATATTCTTACAGCTTGTGCTATCAAAACAATGACATATTGTTTCGTTGATAAAGCAAAATAAGCATATCTTTAGATGTCTCTATGTAAACCACAAAACACTGATGGTAGACTCATGTCCCATATTCAACAAAATATCAGATATTCTTTCAGCCTGTGTTATTAAGACATTGACATACTATTTCATTGTTCAAGCAAAAAAATATATCTCCAGATGCTGCTTTGTAAACCACAAAAATATGATGGTAGAAATGTCCCATATTTCAACAATGTATATCTGAGCCATTTGCCAAGGAGTACTGCCCCCAAAAAAAATTAAACCTGTTGTATATGCAGATTTTCTATGAAGGGTCTATGGTAGTATTTGAAATGTGCCCCATTTTGTGATTCCATTATTTTCCACAATCCCTGAGTCATTGTCGATCCTTCTTTTGAAATCCTATTTGCCTTAGTGTTTTTTTCCATGTAGACATGACGACAAATTAGGGATTTCAAAGTTTCCATAAGTCGACATGCCTCATCATATAAAGGGAAAATATTTATATTTCTGCAAATTTGAATTTTATTGACCCAATTAATCACAAGCATTGAGCCCCCAAAAATATGAATATTTACTCAATTCTTCTCAAGTGCAAAATAGAAAAGAAACTTTAAAGCAAGAAGTTCTGCAAAATTGTTTGTTCCCCTTCCAAGGCCCATTTGCATCTGAAAAAAGTGTTGGTTTGAAAGATAAAGAATCGCACCACCTCTGTGGACTTGTTCTTGAGAACCCCCATCAAATAAATCCTAGAGCAGGGAAAATTTTATTTGTTCCTCTGTTATGATTCTGGCATAAGGGGTGTCTTTAAGTTGTGGAAAGAAAGAAAGAAAAAAGAATGTCCAGACCATGTTTTGCAGTAAGTTCCGGAATGGAATTTTTTTCCTGAAAGATGGCTAAGTTTATTGCAATACAAATATCATGGATGTGAATAAGAGGGAGGGCCCTTATGTTTTCATTATTAAGTGAGTTGGTCCAAATCCATCATGCATACTCAATATTTTGACCTTGCCATTCGAAGTTTGACTTAAGCAGAAGTTTTGAAGCTTTCCAAGTGTGAATGGTGAAAGGAAAATTTTGGAAAAGATGTTGGATACTTTCATCAGCATTTTTATAGAGCCTACACTGGCCCGGACCCTCAATGGATCTATTCTTCATTTTGTCCCAAATGGAAATCTTGTTTGCAAGAACAACCACATAAAGAGCTTGGATTTATGTGGACATTTTGTCCTCCATATGTTTTTCCACCACCAAATAGGGTCACCTTGTTGAGAAATGGAGCTAATATTTTTATATATGAGCTTAGGGGTGTACTGGACATGCGCAGCAACTTCCCATATGAGGTCATCAGGAGAATCTGTTAAATGGATATGAGTACTCAGAGACTATTTAGGAAGGAATTTTAGGCTACTGCAAGATTTTCTGGGATTTCCATACTTTCTGCATCTCTCCACCCTTGTTGCCATAATTTGGAAGTTAAATGCTTTGCAATTTGGTTGAGATGAAAAAGTACTTGTTGATGTAGATGTTGGATGAGAAGCAGAGGAAGAATGTGATGATTTTTACATCCAGTCCAGGGGTCGGCACCAATGCGCAATTGTGATCCATTGCCAAGTTTATAGACTAGTCCTTCTCTTATGACTGGAAATGCGTTTAGGATGAATTTCCATATGATTGAACCAAAGTATGGATTAACATTTGGGAAATTTCTGATCCATTCAACCACTGAGTCCAGTGCAATGTATTTTTAACAAAACACTTCGGTCCAGAGACTTTCATAAGTGATGAGTCTCCAACCAGCTTTTGTATCCAAATATTTAGCAAAAAAGTGAATGTTTTTAAGCCCCCAACCTCCAAGGAGTTTTGGTCTGAAAACTTTTTCCCACTTGACCAAGTGAACAACATAATTTTCACTCTTTCCGAACCAGAGGAACATGAAGAAAATATTGCACGTTTTTTCCAAGGTGTGTTTCTGGATCCATGCCAGAGACATTCAATAAACTAGAATGGATTCTAAGACTGATTTGACCAAAACCAATCTACTAGCTCTAGAAATCCAACGGTGACTCTAGATGTTTATCCTCTTCTCTAGCTTTTCCAATAACCAGTTCCATTCTTCCTTCTATAATTATTTGGTTTTAGTCTAAAACCCAAATAGTTTATCCCATCATCAAGAAAGTTTAAGATGAAGGGAACATTGCAATGCATCTTTATAAATCCAAAACCTCTAGGTTAAAAGGTGTAAGGGTGTATTTTTGCTCATTTAGAATCAAACTTGTTGCTCAACCAAAAAGATTCAGAATATCTGATATTTTTTCAGCATCTTTGACTAACCCATCATAGAAAATGAGAATTTCATCCACGTAGAGAAGATGAGTGATGCAGAGGTTGTTTGCAGTCCTGATCCCTAAAAAAGGATCCTCTCTTCTTTGAATCTAATATTTCTCTACTGAGTTCGTCTGCCACAAGCAGAAAGAGAAAATGAGAGAGGGTAAACCTTGATGGAGACCTCTTTCAGGAGTGAAAAATGAGGAAGCGGAGCCATTTATTAGTACTGCAAATGATGCCAAAGTTATACAACAAAAGACGTATTTTATGAAATAATAATTGAGACCAATATGGGTCGTGAGAAGCCTTAAGTAATCCATCTTACTCTGTTAAAATATTTGGAGAGATCAATTTTAATTACAACTCCTTTTAACTTTCTGGATTTTATACTGTGTATACCTTTTTAAGCAACCCTAATGGATTTGTATATTTATCTATTTTCAAAAAAAAACAAATTGTTCATGGGAGATAATATTTAATGACACGTTCTTTAATCTTCTTCCAATGACTTTGACAACCACTTTGTAAGTAATGTTACATAGCAATATTGGTATGTAGTCTTTTAGGGTGTCTAGATGGTCCAATTTTGGAATGAGACTAATGAAAGTGGAGTTGAGAGAGGGGTGATGTGGCCATTAAGATGGTATTCTTCAACCAGTTGGAGAATATCCATTCCATCGGTGTCATAAAGGGCTAAGAAAAATTCAATAGTCCATCCATCTGGTCCCGGAGTTTTATCTTTCTAAAAACTGTGTAGAGTTTCCTTTAATTCATCTTCTATAATTTCTTCCATTAACTCATAATTATATTTATCAATTATTAACCCTAGGAGAGTTGGGATAACTGAATGACCTCCATAATGGTTACTCGGTTGTACACTTTGAATAGAGATTCAAAATGTGATTTTCTCAAGTTTGCAATATCTTCGAAAGAGAAAACCACATCATTGTTATTATTGTTTTCTTAATTTCTAGATGGTGTTATGCATCCTCCTTCCTTTCACAAAATACTGGAAAAAATTGTGTTGTCATCACCACATTCAAGCCAAATGGCTATGCTTTTGAGCCTCCACATTTCCTCTTGTTCCTTCAAAAATTTTCTCTTCCTAGATTCCAAGGGGATCAAATGATTTTTTTCTTCTTGATTGATATCCACCACCTTTAGAGCTCTAAATCCATGCAATTTCCAACTCCACTTGTTTTAAAACCTTATCCTCTTTTTCCTTATTGATTTTATACCAATATTTAAGGAGATTATTTATTCTGGAGAGATTCTAGGTGAAGTGTGAGGCTGCATGAGTCCCTTCCTACTGTGAGTACGGGATTTTAACATACTAGTGATTATTGATTCTAATCCCATAGTTTATTGAAAAATAACAACATCTAGATGTTGGATAGAAATCATCCTATTGATGGCAAGTTTTTTCTAGGTACTTGCGAGACCCATGAAATTAAGTGAGAGACCTTCATTGGGTCAGCCCCTCCAGGGATTGCACCCCTCTAACTTCCCTAATGATTAATTTTTGTTTTCTATTTACTTGATCTTTCATATATTTCAATTGATCTGTGGAAATAAGTGTGGGTCTCCCCCTTTCTTTTCCCTTTGAAGAAAATTAGGGTTTTTTTCCTAAACCAGTTTGTAGAAAGGGGAAGGTTGGCTTGTTCATAATATCTGTAGATATGAATTGAAAGCAGATGACTAAGGTAGTAGAGTGTGGAGAGGATTCTAATCATGATGGGATATAGGATAAGGTGGATATAGAAAGAGAGGGTGAAAGAGGCAAGTCTGCTGGTTGAGGGGGGAGCAATGAAGATAAGGGGGAAGGGAAAGGAGAAGAGTGAGTAATAGGAGGTTGAAGCTCAGATTTGAGATTGTCAAATATTAAAGCATTCAATGTGCATGTTCTAACAAAATAATGTTGGTAGAAGGAAAAATCTCCTTACCAGGACAGGGCTATGAAACTTGTTGTTGCTGAGCTTCTTCCTTTTCTGAGCCAGAAGGAGGTTCTTCTGTCGAACGAGTAGTAGGTTTGGAAGTAGAATATGGTACAACTTCGTGCTTTTTATCCCTTTCTTCCTTTTGCCAAATTTTGGTTATGTCTTCCTCTCGATCTATCCCATCTCTAATACCCCATCTATTGTTAGGATTATTAATCCTCCGTTGTCCAAATTTGGTCATATGTCTAAATCGGGAGTCATGTCTAAATCGGGAGTCCATCCAGTCTATTTATAGTCATTAGCACCATTGGTTAAACTTAACCTAATTGGGGCACATGTTTCAGTTACCAAAGTGTGGGGAACACTAATTGAGGCTCACTGCCACTTATTGCACTTGATTGCATAAGTTTAGGAGTCTCCTAGATCAATCCCTACAATTTAGGAAGCAACTGGGAGTGCCGAAACCAACCAAGGTATGTTAACTTCAGTTGATGACTAGTCAAGCCAAGTTAGGAGTCAGTTACATTCAGTTCTAGCTCTCTACATTCAGTTAAATAATGGTTTAATTAATTGCACACATGTGGGGCATTTTTCTCACCTACCACAGTCAGTTAACCATTATTTAATACTAAATGTAACAGTTGGTTGTGTTTTAGAACTCCGGTTATGATTTAGACAAGGACAATTAACTACTGGGTCCTTAACTTC